>QVTF01020809.1:0-10000 GCA_003573665.1 Oxygymnocypris stewartii
CCCCCACCGATTCAACATTCCTCCCCGTCTTAGCCCGTCCACCGATTCAACATTCCTCCCCGTTTAGCCCCACCCACCGATTCAACATTCCTCCCCGCTTAGCCCCACCCACCGATTCAACATTCCTCCCCGTTTAGCCCCACCCACCGATTCAACATTCCTCCCCGCTTAGCCCCACCCACCGATTCAACATTCCTCCCCGTTTAGCCCCACCCACCGATTCAACATTCCTCCCCGCTTAGCTCCACCCACCGATTCTACATTCCTCCCCTTAGCCCCACCCACCGATTCAACATTCCTCCCCGTTTAGCCCCACCCACCGATTCAACATTCCTCCCCGTTTAGCCCCACCCACCGATTCAACATTCCTCCCCGTTTAGCCCCACCCACCGATTCAACATTCCTCCCCGTTTAGCCCCACCCACCGATTCAACATTCCTCCCCGTTAGCCCCACCCACCGATTCAACATTCCTCCCCGTTTAGCCCCACCCACCGATTCAACATTCCTCCCCGTTTAGCCCCACCCACCGATTCAACATTCCTCCCCGTTTAGCCCCACCCACCGATTCAACATTCCTCCCTGTTTTAGACGCATATTAGATCCGACAGTAATGTCACAACACAAGTGTGAGTAACTGTTTTCATTACGTGATCACTATTGCTTCATCTCTTCTTACAGATCATTTGATATGTATTGAGTTATTTATGCATTTTGACCTAAATCACAGCAGCGTCCATCTATGAGGAATATAGTCTGTCAATCATTCACAACTGTTAGCCAATCACAGCAGGGGGCGTTTACTTCCGAGTCCACGCCCATTCAAACAGAGCCTTGTGACGAGGGGGTCAAAAACAGCACAGAAAATAGCCTGTACAATAGAGTATAGTACAAAATACAACAAATGCAGTTCATGACCCCTTTAATGGAGGTTTGTTTCTCTCTTACCTTTTCTTTCTGGTGTTCGTTGAGAATCCCAGAGAACAGGACCAGCACCGGATGACACAAGAACCACAGAAAACAGCCCTGAAACGACACACAGTGTTCATGGGAAGCAGACTTAAATATTAAGTGACATTTTAGACAGAATATTGACTGTTTTTGCTCCTGAGTCACAGCAGAACGTTTGAGTCTCCGATCAACACGCAATGATTCAACAAATGATTCAGTGAGTCGTTCATAAAGAGTCACTTGATTCAGTTCTGAACGAATCAGACGTTTGAACACATTAATATGACAGTGACTTGATGCCATCTACTGGTCAAAATTAATTATGATTTCATTTTTTCCCCAACATTTCATACTTCTATATTCTATATATGTGACCCTGGAGCACAGTCATAATCAGCACAGCTATATTTGTAGAAATAGACAAAATTATCAATTTTTCTTTTATGACAAAAATCATTAGGATATTAAAATCATGTTCCATGAAGATATTTTGTACATTTGGTACCATAAACTTAATTATTGATTAATAATATGATTGCTAAGAACAACTTTAAAGATGATTTTCTCAATATTTAGATTTTCTTTGCACCCTCAGATTCCAGATTTACAAATATTGTCCAAATCATACATCAATGGAAATATCATTTATTCAACTTTCAGATGATGCATACATCTCAATTTCATAAAATTGACACTTATGACTGGTTTTGTGCTCCAGGGACACATATAATGTATTTAAAACATTAATCTCATTATTTATGGAGTGTGTAATACACATAATGCTGCTTCTGCAATGCAAAGATGGAATTTGTCAGATTTGATTTGATTGGTAACAGCCCAATAATGTCTAATTATTCTAATTGCATTAATATAATTACATACTTATAAAATATTATTCTAATTGCACTTGAAAAATGTAAAAATATAAATGAAAGAGACTCTTTCAGAGACTGAAAGTGTTATATGCCCCTGGAAATCAATTTACATATCAGCACTTAATGGAAAAGTTAATTGCATATTTTTTTAAAGTCATAGTTCCCCTAAAAATGACAATTCACCCTCATGCTGCTCCAAACCGGTTTGTGTCTTCTGTTGAACACAGCATAAGATATATCGAAGAATGTGTGCAACCAAAGAGTTGACGGTACCCATTGACTTCTACAGTATTTTGTCACAATATCTGTGTTCAAAAGAATAAAGAAACTCAAAGCGGTTTGGAACAACATGAGGATGAGTAAATGATGATTTACTGTATGCTGCAGAATGTGCTTCTCTTTGTTGTACCTTGCCGAAGCTCAGGTAGAAGTCTCGTTTGAGCGCGCTCCGCTCGACGGAGATGATCTGATACAGCACCGAGGCCAGGAACAGAGCGAGTGTTACGCGCAGCGCCATCAGCAGCCAGCCGGCCGCACTGCGCTGGACGTGAAAACTGTGGTGCTCCGATTCCTCCAGCTGCTCCCAGATCAGCAGCGCCCCCTACAGACACAGCATCAGCATCTGGACACACCTCACTATATTATATGTGTATTTGATGTTTGTGTGGCTGACCTGAGCGATGACGACGGCCAGAGCGAGCGCGGTGGAGACTGGAGACGAGTCCCACTGCAGCGGTTTACTCTGAGACTTTCTGCTGCGGCTCAGAACCAACCTACACACAGACTCAGCAGCAGGTAGAGCATCTGCACCTGCGCCACCATGTCACACACTGACACACACACAGATAAACACACACACCACACAGAGAGAGACAGATACACCCACACACACACACACACACACACAGATAAACACACATACACACACACACACACGAGAGACAGATACACCCACACACACACACACAAACACACACATGCATCCACACACACACGCATGCACACACACACAAACACGCGCACACACATGCATGCACACACAAACAGAGACACACGCACATATAGTCACACACACACAGATACACACGCACGCACAAACACGCACACACACACATAAACACGCACACAAACATGCACACATGCATGCACACACACACACAGATAAACACACACAGATACACACACACACACACAGAGAGACAGATACACACACACACACACACACAAACACACACATGCATGCACACACACACACACGCATGCACACACAAACACGCGCACACACATGCATGCACACACAAACACAGAGACACGCACATATAGTCACACACACACAGATACACACGCACGCACAAACACGCACACACACACATAAACACGCACACAATGTTATAAATTCAGCTTTGAATTCACAGGAATTAATTATTTACAAAATATACTGTTACTGTTTTTGCTGTACTTTGGATCAAATAAATGCAGACTTGGTTAAAACAAAAAAATCGTACAGAATAAAATTAAAGCTATTTTTTTTATCAAACTTTTATTGTTTTGATGTTGAAACAGACACATTCTCTGGGAATCTGTCTCATGCTCATCATTTCTTCAGATTTCTGATTCATCTAATTGTGGTGATTCATGCTTGATGTTTTCTCCAGAGCTGATCTGATCTGATCTGAACCGTGAGATCATGAGACTAATGCTGTGACAGACTCACATTCAGCCAGACTCCCCGTCAGCGGCATCCCCACACCGTCCCGAGCGTACCTGCGGGTCCAACCACACACACAGACACAACACACAGACACACACACACACACACCATCACACACACAGACACACACAGACACACACACACACACACACACACACACACCATCACACACACCACACAGACAACACACACACAACACACACACACACACACACACCGACACACACACACTCACACACACACACACTCACACACACACACACAGACACACAGACACACACACACACCATCACACAGACACACACACACACAGACACACACACAGACACACACACACACACAGACACACACACACACAACACACACAGACACACACACACAGACACACACACACACACCACACACACACACACACACACACATCAGCATCCTTCATCAGCATCCTCATCATCATCCTTCATCATCATCATCATCAGTATCATCATCCTGGTGGAGGACTACTTTGGACTGGCTTGACAAGCAACACAAACAGTGGCCACTAGAGGTAAGCAGTACTTGCTTATATAATTAGTTTGTGTTGTTCGTCAGGGTCTGGCCGGGGTGATAAGGACACTATGCTCCAGATATAAAGAAGAAATGAATGCATGCAATGCTCTGAGTTTACTGTTATAAGCGGGTCTTGAGGATACGCAGATGGAGTATAGGTAAGCGTGCAAGTCTCTGACCGGGCCATGTGTATGTAGTTGAGCAGCACTGATGTCCCCTGCAGCAGAAGCACGGTGGACAACACCTTCAGAACCGTGTGCATCGGGCCGGCTTTGCTCAGCGCCTGCCACAGCGGATGTATGTAGATACACGACGCCACGAAATACGCCAGGATCAGCACGAAGAAGAAGCTGTGGAGCCCTGCGAGGATTACATCCATTCACCTCTATTTATAGTGCTTTTAACAATACATGTGTCAAAGCAGCTTTCAGTGTTATAAGCAGTGTCGGGGGGGGAACGCGTTACAAGAAACGCGAGTTACGTAATAATATTACTTTTTTCAGTGACTAGTAAAGTAACGCATTACTTTTTAATTTACTAGTTATTTTTTAAAATGTATTAACCAACAGTGCGCCGTGTGAACATGATCTTACTGTAGATCTAATCTAGACTAAATATGAATGTGTATTAATTCATCACACTCGCAAAAAACAGATTCAGTATTCATCAAAATGAATTAAAACAGTGAAATACAAACTCAGAATATGACGCAAACCTGCAATAATTAAATATGTTAAACATCACAAATATATCTAATCTCATTTTATTAACCGATGTGTTTGCTGACCTTTGATGATCAGTTCAATCATAATAATAAACACAAATTACTTTAGATAAACTAACAATTGTTCTTCGTTGTTTTTTTTAATTGCTGAAGAGTGTTGATCTTCTCCTGTGTTCTTCTGTACAGACGTGATTTACTCGTCCTTCAGTCTGAGGTTTATTCATTACACTTTATGGTGTGAAAGGCTATAAATATAACTTCTTGTATTAAAAACAAACAATCAAGCCCTGCTCATATTTAAAATGTAACGCGAAAGTAACGTAACGCATTACTTTCCATAAAAAGTAACAAAGTATCGTAATGAGTTACTTTTTTAGGGAGTAACGCAATATTGTAACGCATTACTTCTAAAAGTATCTTTCCCCGACACTGGTGATAAGTGTGACCCTGGAGCACTAAACCAGACAAATTGAGATTTATGCATCATCTGAAAGCTGAATAAATAATATTGCCATTTAATATGCATTGCTAAGAACTTAATTTGAACAACTTTAAAGATGATTTTCTCAATATTTAGATTTTTTTGCACCCTCAGATTCCAGATTTACAAATATTGTCCAAACCATACATCAATGGAAATATTATTAATCCAGCTTTCAGATGATGCATAAATCTCTAGTATGACTGGTTTAGTGGAGCAGGGTCGTGTACGGCGTGTGTCTGTGGGTCGGACCGGTCTCCTCGGCGCTGAAGTGGTCCAGTGGGTTCCCGGCGGTGTCTGGGTTCATCAGGGTGATCTGGAAGCGCAGGTCTTCTAGCGCGCCGTCCGTGTCTCCGTCCTCACACGTGTATCGGTCCACATACATCACGTGCCACGTCTGCGGACCGGACCGATCCGGGATGCTCTGGTTCTGCTCCTCTTTAATCAGGTTAACTGAAGATGTCAAACAGTATATGGATGTCAATGTCACACTGTTGGTTATTATTATTACAAGTAATAATAAAAAGGGAGACACTTTTGAGTCAAGTTTGAGATTTTAGGCTTTTTGGTTTTTTCATAAAGTGTTTTTTAGCAGTAAAATGTGTTCTCTGTATTTGACCCATCCAAATACACACACACAGTAGTGAACACACACACACACACACACAGTAGTGAACACACACACACACACAGTAGTGAACACACCACACACAGTAGTGAACACACACACACACTTGGAGCAGTAGACACACACAGTAGTGAACACACACACACACACACCACAACGTAGTGAACACACACACACACACACACACGGTAGTGCACACACACACACACACACAGTAGTGAACACACACACACAGTAGTGACACACACACGCACTTGGAGCAGTAGACACACACAGTAGTGAACACACACACACACACACACACAGTAGTGAACACACACACACACACACACACATGGTAGTGAACACACACACACACCACACACAGTAGTAAACACACACACACACAGTAGTGAACACACACACATACAGTGGTGAACACACACACACACTAGTGAACACACACACACACTAGTGCACACACACACACAGTAGTGAACACACACACACACACACACACACACACAGTAGTGAACACACACACACACACTAGTGAACACACACACACACACACACGTAGTGAACACACACACACACGCACTTGGAGCAGTGGACACACACAGTTTGAGTCAAAAAAAAAATCAATATCGGTCGATCACTAACTATCTGTTTTATAACCTTAATTTTACACAAGTATCCGATTCTTGACCTTAACTGGAATCAGAATTGATTTTCTATTCCCAGCCCTGTGATGGTCTGGGGTCAAAGTTCACACCTAGAAATGAAGATAACCTGTTAAAGCGTTGTGAGACGTGAAGGAGTCTTACTGGACACGTGAGCCGATGTGAGTCTCTCCAGACAGCTCAGATTGTCAAAGTCCTCCGAGCCCTGAAACAGCAGCAGTCTGGCCTGCTTCTGCACGGCCAGCAGCACACTGTGCACACGATACACCACCAGACCATTCTCACCTAGCAGATATCATCATGCACAATACAGTAAGCCATGACCATCACCTATATGATCATCATCATGACCATCACCTATATGATCATCATCATGACCATCACCTATATGATCATCATCATGACCATCACCTATATGATCATCATCATGACCATCACCTATATGATCATCATCATGACCATCACCTATATGATCATCATCATGACCATCACCTATATGATCAGTCACAACATCAGCAATATTACTGCATGCATGCATGTGAACAACTCAAATGCATGATGCTGTCAATGCAGTTTAACATCACTCACCATGATACAGAAATCTTGTTATGTACTGCCCATTATTTTCTCTCGCCGTGTTGCTCTTGAAAACCCCAGAAACTGTTTTCCCTGCTGCAGGACATGTAAACAAAAGCACAATGAGAATGATAAAGCACACAAACATTGTTTCATTGCAACAGAGGCTCTTCATTCAATGCGTGATACTGTAAATACTGTCATTTTCCGCCCACTTTGTGATCGAGGTCTGCTACATCCAATCGGAACACGCGGTTTCAGTCTAGCGACCAATGAGAGCGCGGCGGAGGCGGGGCGAGAGTCGGCTCATACGTGTCAGCTGCCGCAAACCGCTGCTGTAACTGTCGTGAGGAGTGTTTACGAAGCATCATGTAAGTTCTTCTTGCAGTCAAATAAATAAGTGTGGATTAAAGATGGATTTCCAGATGAAGATGAGCTGTGGAGAGTGTCGCACTGTGCTGGTGACCGGAGGAGCGGGATTCATGTGAGATTTAACACATAAACCCTTTACATGACTGAATCTGTCACTGCTTTAGACAACATGGTATCAAATCAAGGGTTATTTATAGTGAAAAACATTGATAAAAGTCTGATGTAGTGTTTTGGCTTCGTCCCAATACACACACTCGCGCACTTGTCTACTAGTGTTACAAATATTGTGTTATTAAACAGAATAATAACACTGTTATGACTCGTATTCTGGCTAAAGGATTTACTTTAATTCGTTCATTTCACTTCTGGTGTTACATTTTCCCAAAATATAACTTTTTAGTATTAAAAACAAACAAGCATGACCTGCACAGACGATACAAAGTTACACAAAAGTAATGTAACGCGTTACTTTTCATAAAAAGTAACGTTTTTTAAAAGACGTGTCTTCTGCTCATCAAAACTGCATTTATTTGTCAAAATACAGCAAAGCATTACAATTATGAAATATTATCAATATTTAAAACAGCTGTTTTCTGTGTAAATATGTGTGTATTTTATTGATAATTTTCAGCATCTTTACTCCGGTCTTCAGTGTCACATGACCTTCATAAATCATAATAATATGCTGCACAAGAAACATTATTATTATTATGTTGAAAACAGCCGATTATTTTTGTTCAGGTTTCTTTAATGAATAGAAAGTAAACAAAAAATAATTTATCAGAAATATAAATCTTTTGTAATGTTATAAATATCTTTATCATCACTTTTGATCAATTTAACGCTAAATACAAGTATTAATTTCTGTAATTCTACTGACTCTGAATTTTTTGTAATATAATGTATAATTACAAAAACTTTTTATTTCAGATAAACGCTGATCTTTTGATTTTTCTATTAATCTATGAATCCTAAAAAAAACTGTTTTAAATATTTATGATGATGATAATAATAATAATCATATTTCTTGAGCAGTATATTATTATGATTTCTGAAGATCATATGACACTAAAGACTGCAGTAATGATGCTGAATATACACAGAAATACATTATATGGGCAGTCGTTGGTCTAATGGATAGAGCGTTGGACTTGAGACCCGAGGTAACCCAAGGTTGTGGGTTCGAATCCCGGCTCCGACAGGAAGTCCACGACTGCTCCCCGGGCGCTGCACAGTCGGCTGCCCACTGCTCCAGGTGTGTACACTTGGATGGGTTAAATGCAGAGAATACATTTCACTGCTCATTATACTCTGTATAATTGTGTATGTGACAAATAAAGCTCATCCGAGCTTAATTTGTTTGTTGTTTGTATATTTAAACACGTATTCACATAGAAAACAGCTGTTTTATATTATAATAATATTTCATAATTTTACAGCGTTTGCTGTGCTTCGGATCAAATAAATGCAGGCTCGATGAGCATAAGACTTTAAAACTATAATGTTTAAACCGCTAGTGTATGTACAACGACGTTCATACTATAATTAACCAAATATGTGTTTGCATGTGCTGTATAACGAGGTTATATTTGTGTTCTCAGCGGATCTCATCTGATCAGCGCTCTGGCCGTCAGGTTCCCGCGCTGGAGGATCATCAACGTTGATAATGTGAGTCTCTGAACAGCGTTGAGTCAATGACTCACTGAAGATTGACTCGTTTCATTACTGGATGAATCAGTGTTTGAATGAATCTCTTGAATGAATGATTCAATGATTCACTCAAGATTGACTCGTTTCATTACTGGATGAATCAGTGTTTTTGAATGAATCTCTTGAATGAATGATTCAATGATTCACTCAAGATTGACTCGTTTTATTACTGAATGAATCAGTGTTTTTGAATGGATCTCTTGATGAATGATTCAATGATTCACTCAAGATTAACTCGTTTCATTACTGAATGAATCAGTGTTTTTGAATGAATCTGTTGAATGAATGATTCAATGACTCACTCAAGATTGACTCGTTTTATTACTGGATGAATCAGTGTTTTTGAATGAATCTGTTGATGAATGATTCAATGACTCACTCAAGATTGACTCGTTTCATTACTGGATGAATCAGTGTTTTTGAATGAATCTGTTGAATGAATGATTCAATGACTCACTCAAGATTGACTCGTTTCATTATTAAATGAATCAGTGTTTATGAATGAATCTGTTGAATGAATGATTCAATGACTCACTCAAGATTGACTCGTTTCATTACTGGACGAATCAGTGTTTTTGAATGAATCTGTTGAATGAATGATTCAATGACTCACTCAAGATTCACTCGTTTCATTACTGGATGAATCAGTGTTTTTGAATGAATCTCTTGAATGAATGATTCAAAGACAAATACGTTTTTAACAGCCCCTTTCCGCCAGATAATGTGAGTCTCTGAACAGCATTGAGTCGGTGTTTTCTGATTCAG
>QVTF01020809.1:17500-30000 GCA_003573665.1 Oxygymnocypris stewartii
GAGGCGTCCCGAGACTGGAGCTGGACTCCACCGGCGCAGAACGGACCCTGGACCGGACACTATCCGCCGCAGCAGTACGCAGGTACTCGAGCTCAGTGTACCGGAGTAATACGTGCATTCTGAGAGCTTCTGTCATGTTTATCTGGACGGGTGCCACGGTTTAGAACTAAAGGATGATCACTGTCCTCAATGTGTCGTGTACACTGTTAACTAGTTAGTAATAGTATCGTGTGCCGTGTAAACTGTTTAGTTAGTATTACATACCTGGTTAACTGTTCACTTAGTATCATGTATCTGGTTAGTTAGTATCAAGTACCCAGTGAACTGTTTAGTTAGTTAATATCATATACCTGGTAAACTGTTAAATTAATATCACATACCTAGTAAACTGTTCACTTAGTATCATGTACCCAGTGAACTGTTCGGTTAGTAAGTATCGTGTACCTGGTAAACTGTTTCAGTTAGTATTACATACCTAGTTAACGGTTCACTTATCATGTACCTGGTTAGTTAGTATCGTGTACCCAGTGAACTGTTCACTTAGTAAGTATCGTGTACCTGGTAAACTGTTTCAGTTAGTATTACATACCTAGTTAACGGTTCACTTATCATGTACCTGGTTAGTTAGTATCGTGTACCCAGTGAACTGTTCACTTAGTAAGTATCGTGTACCTGGTAAACTGTTTCAGTTAGTATTACATACCTAGTTAACTGTTTACTTAGTATCATGTACCTGGTTAGTTTGTATCAAGTACCCAGTGAACTGTTCAGTTAGTTAATATCATATACCTGCTAAACTGTTTAGTTAGTATTACATACCTAGTTAACTGTTAACTTGGTATCCTGTATCTGGTTTGTTAGTATCATGTACCCAGTACACTTAATTTAGTTAGTATCATATATCTAGTTGGATAGTATTGTGTACCTGGTAAACCATTCATTTAGTTGGTATCACATACCCAGTTAACTGTTCACTTAGTGAGTATCATATATCTAGTTATTATCATAATATATCTAGTTAGTTAGTGTCATGTACCCAGTAAATTGTTCATTTTCTTGGTATCACTTTCCCAGTTAATTGTTCAGTTAGTATCATATATCTAGTTAGTATCATAAAATATCTAGTTTAGTATCATCATATGTCTAGCTAGTTAGTATCAGTACCCAGAAACTGTTCATTTACTTGGTTAATTAGAATCATATATCTGGTCAACTGTTAAGTTATATCATGTACGTGGTAAATTAAGTTAGTTAGTTAGTTAGTTTCGGCAAATAGAAATTGACTCAATGACATGTAACTGTTTTTAAGTGTCTCTAGTCTGTCTGTGTTGTAATATATTGTGATGAAACTGATGTATTGCTGTCCATTTTGGCCAGAACACTCCTGCAAAAGAGATTTTTAATCTCAGAGAGTCTCTTCTGGTTAAATAAAGGTTAAATAAAATATACCTGGTTAACTGTTAAGTTAGTATCATATACCTGGTTAACTGTTAAGTTAGTATCATATACCTGGTTAACTGTTAAGTTAGTATCATATACCTGGTTAACTGTTAAGTTAGTATCATATACCTGGTTAACTGTTAAGTTAGTATCATATACCTGGTTAACTGTTAAGTTAGTATCAAGTATCATATACCTGGTTAACTGTTAAGTTAGTATCAAGTATCATATACCTGGTTAACTGTTAAGTTAGTATCAAGTATCATATACCTGGTTAACTGTTAAGTTAGTATCATGTGCCTGGTTAACTTTTCAGTTAGTTAGTATCATGTGCCTGGTAAACTTTTCAGTTAGTATCATGTACCTGGTAAATTAAGTTAGTAGTATCATATACCTGGTTAACTGATCAGTCAGTATCATATAAACCGTTAACTAATCAGTCAGTATCATATAAACAGTTAACTGATCAGTCAGTGTCATCTAAACAGTTAACTGATCAGTTAGTATGCTCGTGTGTTGTTATAGTTGTTATATGAAACAGTGAGTTCTATAATCATTTCTCGGTTTGACCTCATGTCATTTCTCTCAGGTCATCTTCATCATTATCCTCATCCTCATGGCTGGAGGGGTTCAGCGCAGCATCACTGGGGGGGGAAGAAGCAGAAGCAGCAGAAAGAGCCCGAGTTCAGTCATTTCTGTGACACGTGTGACCGAGGCTTCAAAATTCAAGACAAATACGACGAACACATCTCGCAGCACGTGAAGGTGAGCCGCTGCAGCTCATTCATATGAAGCTGTCCTCAGACGTACAGCATCTCATCAATGCTCTTCTGCTGGTTCTGTGTGTCTGCAGTGCTCTGTTGAAGACTGTGGCTTCACTGCACACGAGAAGCTGGTGAAGATCCACTGGAGAAACGTGAGTGCTGAACATCACCGGTCCACAACAATAATCAGAGTCCAATCCTAGACTTCTGGGGCCCCTAAGCCAAACCATGTCTGTCTGTGGGAGTTAAAAACCCCAAAATACCCCCCAACCCTTCTGTCAGCAAACAACTGAGTTAAAACCCCAAAATACCCCCCCAACCCTTCACTGTCAACAAACAACTGAGTTAAAAACCCAAAATACCCCCCCAACCCTTCTGTCAGCAAACAACTGAGTTAAAAAACCCAAAATACCCCCCAACCCTTCACTGTCAACAAACAACTGAGTTAAAAAACCCAAAATACCCCCCAACCCTTCACTGTCAACAAACAACTGAGTTAAAAAAACCCAAAATACCCCCCAACCCTTCACTGTCAACAACAACTGAGTTAAAAAACCAAAATACCCCCCAACCCTTACTGTCAACAAACAAACTGAGTTAAAAACCCAAAATAACCCCCCAACCCTTCACTGTCAACAAACAACTGAGTTAAAAACCCAAAATACCCCCAACCCTTCACTGTCAACAACCTGAGTTAAAAACCCCAAAATACCCCCCAACCCTTCCTGTCAACAAACACTGAGTTTAAAAACCCAAAATACCCCCCAACCCTTCACTGTCAACAAACAACTGAGTAAAAACCCCAAAATACCCCCCAACCCTTCACTGTCAACAAACAAACTGAGTTAAAAAACCCAAAATACCCCCCCAAACCTTCACTGTCAACAAAACAATGAGTTAAAACCCCAAAATACCCCCCCAACCCTTCACTGTCAACAAACAACTGAGTTAAAAACCCAAAATACCCCCCCAACCCTTCATGCAAACAACTGAGTTAAAAAACCCAAAATACCCCCCCCAACCCTTCACTGTCAACAAACAACTGAGTTAAAAACCCCAAAATACCCCCCCAACCCTTCACTGTCAAAAACAACTGAGTTAAAAACACCAAAATACCCCCCCAACCCTTCACTGTCAACAAACAACTGAGTTAAAAACACCAAAATACCCCCCCAACCCTTCACTGTCAACAAACAACTGAGTTAAAAAAAAAAAATACCCCCCCAACCCTTCACTGTCAACAAACAACTGAGTTAAAAACCCCAAAATACCCCCCAACCCTTCACTGTCAACAAACAACTGAGTTAAAAACCCAAATACCCCCCCAACCCTTCACTGTCAACAACAACTGAGTTAAAAAACCCCAAAATACCCCCCCAAACCCTTCACTGTCAACAAACAACTGAGTTACAACCCCAAAACTACCCCACCAACCCTTACACTGTCAACAAACAACTGAGGTTAACACACCAAAATACCCCCCCAACCCTTCACTGTCAACAAACAACTGAGTTAAAAACCCCAAAAATACCCACCCCACACCCTTCACTGTCAACAAACAACTGAGTTAAAAAACCCCAAAATACCCCCCCAACCCTTCACTGTCAACAAACAAACTGAGTTAAAAACCCCAAATACACCCCCCAACCCTTCACTGTCAACAAACAACTGAGTTAAAAAAAAACAAATACCCCCCAACCCTTCACTGTCAACAAACAACTGAGTTAAACACACCAAAATACACCCCCCCCCCAACCCTTCACTGTCAACAAACAACTGAGTTTAAAAACACACCAAAATAACCCCCCCCAACCCTTCAATGTCAACAAACAACTGAGTTAAAAACCCCAAAATACCAACCCCCCCAACCCTTCACTGTCAACAAACAACTGAGTTAAAAAACACAAAATACCCCCCCAACCCTTCACTGTCAACAAACAACTGAGTTAAAAACCCCAAACCCCCCCAACCCTTCACTGTCAACAAACAACTGAGTTAAAAACACCAAAATACCCCCCCAACCCTTCACTGTCAACAAACAACTGAGTTAAAACCAAAATACCCCCCCAACCCTTCACTGTCAACAAACAACTGAGTTAAAAAACCAAAAAATACCCCCCAACCCTTCACTGTCAAACAACTGAGTTAAAAAACCCCAAAATACCCCCCAACCCTTCACTGTCAACAAACAACTGAGTTAAAAACCCAAAATACCCCCCAACCCTTCACTGTCAACAAACAACTGAGTTAAAAACCCAAAATACCCCCCAACCCTTCACTGTCAACAAACAACTGAGTTAAAAACCCCAAATACCCCCCCAACCCTTCACTGTCAACAAACAACTGAGTTAAAAACCCCAAATACCCCCACCCCCCAACCCTTCACTGTCAACAAACAACTGAGTTAAAAAAAACCAAATACCCCCCCAACCCTTCACTGTCAACAAACACCTGAGTTAAAAACACCAAAATACCCCCCCCAACCCTTCACTGTCAACAAACAACTGAGTTTAAAAACACCAAAATACCCCCCCCAACCCTTCACTGTCAACAAACAACTGAGTTAAAAACCCCAAAATACCCCCCCAACCCTTCACTGTCAACAAACAACTGAGTTTAAAAACCCCAAAATGACCCCCCCCAACCCTTCACTGTCAACAAACAACTGAGTTAAAAAACCCAAAATACCCCCCCAACCCTTCACTGTCAACAAAACAACTGAG
Source organism: Oxygymnocypris stewartii (assembly GCA_003573665.1). Classification (NCBI taxonomy): domain Eukaryota; kingdom Metazoa; phylum Chordata; class Actinopteri; order Cypriniformes; family Cyprinidae; genus Oxygymnocypris; species Oxygymnocypris stewartii. The sequence goes on from QVTF01020809.1 coordinate 22,428, forward strand.
TTAAAAACCCCAAAATACCCCCCAACCCTTCAACTGTCAACAAACAACTGAGTTAAAAACACCAAATACCCCCCCAACCCTTCACTGTCAACAAACAACTGAGTTAAAAAACCCAAAATACCCCCCCAACCCTTCACTGTCAACAAACAACTGAGTTAAAAAACACCAAAATACCCCCCCAACCCTTCACTGTCCAACAAACAACTGAGTTAAAAACCCAAAATACCCCCCAACCCTTCACTGTCAACAAACAACTGAGTTAAAAACCCCAAAATACCCCCCCAACCCTTCACTGTCAACAAACAACTGAGTTAAAAACCCAAAATACCCCCCCAACCCTTCACTGTCAACAAACAACTGAGTTAAAAACCCCAAATACCCCCCCAACCCTTCACTGTCAACAAACAACTGAGTTAAAAACCCCAAAATACCCCCCAACCCTTCACTGTCAACAAACAACTGAGTTAAAAACCCAAAATACCCCCCCAACCCTTCACTGTCAACAAACAACTGAGTTAAAAACACCAAAATACCCCCCCAACCCTTCACTGTCAACAAACAACTGAGTTAAAAACACCAAAATACCCCCCCAACCCTTCACTGTCAACAAACAACTGAGTTAAAAACACCAAAATACCCCCCAACCCTTCACTGTCAACAAACAACTGAGTTAAAAACCCCAAAATACCCCCCAACCCTTCACTGTCAACAAACAACTGAGTTAAAAACCCAAAATACCCCCCCAACCCTTCACTGTCAACAAACAACTGAGTTAAAAACCCCAAAATACCCCCCCAACCCTTCACTGTCAACAAACAACTGAGTTAAAAACCCCAAAATACCCCCCCCAACCCTTCACTGTCAACAAACAACTGAGTTAAAAACCCAAAATACCCCCCCAACCCTTCACTGTCAACAAACAACTGAGTTAAAAACACCAAAATACCCCCCCCAACCCTTCACTGTCAACAAACAACTGAGTTAAAAACCCCAAAATACCCCCCCAACCCTTCACTGTCAACAAACAACTGAGTTAAAAACCCCAAAATACCCCCCCAACCCTTCACTGTCAACAAACAACTGAGTTAAAAACCCCAAAATACCCCCCCAACCCTTCACTGTCAACAAACAACTGAGTTAAAAACCCAAAATACCCCCCAACCCTTCACTGTCAACAAACTGAGTTAAAACCCCAAAATACCCCCCCAACCCTTCACTGTCAACAAACAACTGAGTTAAAAACCCAAAATACCCCCCCAACCCTTCACTGTCAACAAACAACTGAGTTAAAAACCCCAAAATACCCCCCCAACCCTTCACTGTCAACAAACAACTGAGTTAAAAACCCCAAAATACCCCCCAACCCTTCACTGTCAACAAACAACTGAGTTAAAAACCCAAAATACCCCCCCAACCCTTCACTGTCAACAAACAACTGAGTTAAAACCCCAAAATACCCCCCCAACCCTTCACTGTCAACAAACAACTGAGTTAAAAACCCCAAAATACCCCCCCAACCCTTCACTGTCAACAAACAACTGAGTTAAAAAACCCAAAATACCCCCCCAACCCTTCACTGTCAACAAACAACTGAGTTAAAAACCCCAAAATACCCCCCCAACCCTTCACTGTCAACAAACAACTGAGTTAAAAACCCAAAATACCCCCCCAACCCTTCACTGTCAACAAACAACTGAGTTAAAAACCCCAAAATACCCCCCCAACCCTTCACTGTCAACAACAACTGAGTTAAAAACCCCAAAATACCCCCCAACCCTTCACTGTCAACAAACAACTGAGTTAAAAACCCAAAATACCCCCCCAACCCTTCACTGTCAACAAACAACTGAGTTAAAAACCCCAAAATACCCCCCCAACCCTTCACTGTCAACAAACAACTGAGTTAAAAACCCCAAAATACCCCCCCAACCCTTCACTGTCAACAAACAACTGAGTTAAAAACCCCAAAATACCCCCCAACCCTTCACTGTCAACAAACAACTGAGTTAAAAACCCCAAAATACCCCCCCAACCCTTCACTGTCAACAAACAACTGAGTTAAAAAACCCAAAATACCCCCCCAACCCTTCACTGTCAACAAACAACTGAGTTAAAAACCCCAAAATACCCCCCCAACCCTTCACTGTCAACAAACAACTGAGTTAAAAAAGGAAGAAAATGACAAACTATTTAGCCTATATTAGTCTACTACACAGAAATTGATTAACCCTTGTGTGACAATTAAAATAAGCTACATTTGTCCTTAAATAGCACAGGTACATATGAATACATTGTATGGGTCAAAATTACACATTTTTATTTTATGACAAAATCATATTCCATAAAGATATTTTGTAAATTATGTCCACAGAACAAAGAAATTCATAGTTTATTGAATTAAGATTGTACTTAAATTAAAATTAATTAGAACTAACCTCTAAAAAGAAAGACGTATCCAGAGTTTAACTGACTATTAGTAGGATGGGGGGGCATAAGAAGTAAAACCATGGTCCTGGTTATGTTTTTAAAACAAATAATAATAAAAAACTATGCAATTTGTAAAAAATAAAAAATATACATGAAGAAACGACAATTAAAATAGCGTATTCCCCAATATGTAATAACAGTAAGATTAATAAATGCTTTTCTGCCAACACTCAGGCTATTCATACAGTGTTAATAACGCAGACGAGTTATCATACCTCATATCACACGACGGTATAACCCCCCCCCAGACCTCTGTCACCCCCCCCCCAAATCTCTGACCTCTGTCACCCCCCCCCAGACCTGTGTCACCACCACCACCCCCCCCCCAGACCTCTGTCATCCCCCCCCCCACACACACACACACACACACACTAGCAGCGCCCCTGGTGGACACTGATATAGTTCTGGCTCTAGCTGGTGTGAGTGTGTTGAACGATGTCTGGCGCTGCTGTCCTGCAGAATCACGCTCCAGGGGTCAAGCGGGTCAGACTGGACACTGCAGAGGACATCAGCAGATGGAGAGAGGACAGACGCAGGTGAGACGGACGCTTCACATCAGCTTGGAGTTGTAAATAACTATGGACACATTTTTACTGGACATAAATACATTTTTGACCAATATTGAGATTTGCTATTTTAATATGCACTTATTTTTAAAGCTCTTCATGTTCTGTATTATTGTATTATATGTTCTGTGCGCAAACACACACACACACACGCACGTGCACACACTCACACTCGCGTGCACACATTCACACACTCACACACACACACACACACATTCACTTTCAGCTGTGAACAGAAGACAGTAGTGTCATTATTGAATTCCTTCACATGTGCAGAAACTATCCGACGCTGAGAAACACGGAGAAGAAGCTGAAGCTGATGGAGTTGAAGGAGCAGCGAGGAGACGTGCTGGAGACGGCTTCGTTCGGGTGCGTTTCTGATCAAATGAAAATATTCTCGTCCTCGGATCATCAGAGATCAGGATGAGCGTTTCTTCATGGATGCACTGTAGTGAATGGGTGCCGTCAGAATGAGTTATAAATGCTGGATTAGTTTCAGCTTCTGATGTTAACTGATGGACTGGAGTGCTGTGATGTTTATCAGCTCTCATTCTGACGGCACCCATTCACTGATTCAGGGACGGATTTCTCCAAACCTGATCCTAATCTCTGATGAGCAGATTTCTTCTTCTGTGTGTACTGTACTCTGAAGCCTGATCTGTGTTCAGTCGCGTCAGGGGCCGCGGTAGGGGATGTGGATCTGACCGCCGGGGGTGTGAAGGATCACGTCACACGAGCTCGGAGACGGATCTGAAGCGGCCGCATCAGGACCGAGATCCTCTCGCGGCTCTCGTCTGCAGTGACCCCGGTCAGTCTCCGCTCACTGCTGATGCTGATATGATGCAGAACTGCTCAAACACACTTTGTGTTCTTTCAGAGTCTGATAAGGACGAGTCTGTTCAGCACACACAGACTGGACTCACTGTCCCCCCCAAGAGCATGACCTCTGCCCTCGGGTCACTGATATCCAGCTACGGGGACGATATGACCTCCAGTGAGAGCGAAGGAGACGCAGACGGTACGGGTTTGGTCCTGATGATGTTCTAAATATACAGATACTGTTGATATTGTTGTCTGTGGTTATGAAAGCGTATATTATATTTCTATGTTTGACTCCGTCACAGACGCTGCTGCGGTGCTGAGAGTCAGTCAGGCTTTAGAGGAGAATAAGATGCTCCTGGAGGCTCCTCCTCTTCCTGTCCAGAGCATCCCAGCGCTGCGTGAGGAGAAACACACACACACACCGCCACAGCAATCCCATCATGCCCCGGCCGGCAGAGGACGAGGACGCGGACGAGGACGTGGTCGAGGACGTGGTCGAGGAGGTAAACCTGCTGAGACACAGAGACATCGAGCAACACTACTAGAGATGGTGAGTGAACACACATACACTCTCTTTCTCTGTCTCACACACACGCACTCACTCGCGCGTGCACACACACACGCTCTCTTTCTCTCTCTCTCTCTCTCTCACACACACACGCACTCACTCGCGCGCACACACACACACACACGCTCTCTCTTTCTCTCTCTCTCTCTCTCTCTCTCTCTCACACACACACGCACTCACTCGCGCGCACACACACACACACACACACACACACACACGCTCTCTCTCTCTCACACACACACACACACACGCACTCACTCGCGCGCGCACACACACGCTCTCTCTTTCTCTCTCTCTCTCTCTCACACACACACACACACTGTCTCTCTCTCTTTACTCACAATCTGATGTTGTTGTAATCCTGTGTGTATGACTCTGCTGTGGAACACAAACTGAGATTATTAATGTTCCACGGTGTTTATTACATGCAGTTACTGGCTCCTGAGGTCCGTCACGAGAGGAACGTGGTTCTCCAGTGCGTCCGGTTCATCGTCCGCAGCGGGTTCTTGGGTCTGGCTGCTAAAGACTCTGGTGAGATCGGTGTGTCTGTGAACACAAGCGACGAGGAGAAGCGCTCCGAGAGCGTGTTCCAGCAGCTGTTTGCTCAGCAGCTAGTGTGTGACGAGCATCACACCTCGTCCCAAACACACGGCTGATGCATGACGAGCATCACACCTCGTCCCAAACACACGGCTGATGCATGACGAGCATCACACCTGGACAGGTGACTCGTCTCAAACACACAGCTGATGCATGACGAGCATCACACCTCGTCCCAAACACACGGCTGATGCATGACGAGCATCACACCTGGACAGGTGACTCGTCCCAAACACACGGCTGATGCGTCCACCTCAGGAGAGGAGCATCCAGAGACTGTATCCAGTGCAAGCAAAGACAATGTGTTGTTTACTAATCATATGTTTGGTCTTTCAGAGGAATAGAATCTAGTGCATTATTTGCATGCAAAATAAACTTTTTGTGTTAATATATATGTGTGTGCTCTGCATATATTCTTATATTATATATCAATATATTTTGTGGCGTGTGTATAAGATCAGGTCTTTCTTTCGGAGCATGCAACACAACTCCTTGTTCAGGCACGTCTTCTGTCTTCCAGCCAATGCCTTCAGACCTCTACAATTAATCTAAAGCACCGCTGGGAGGTTAATCTTTAATGAGCCGAAGAGAACGTCTGCACTGATTACCATCAGCTGCTCGCTTCACATTCACGGCAAAGCAGCTCTGGCTCTGCACACCTTTACCTGCATTCAGTTCCTCAGACCGGCGCGAGTCATTTAAAGACATCAAGATATTTTGTTATTAAAAATATTAATTAATAATGATTAATATATATATATATATAAATATGATTCAAAATTATAATTAATAATATTGAAAATTATAAATATTAAAATAATAAAAAAATATTACTTTTGTAAATATGTAATGCATATTATTATTTTTAAATAATATTAAAAAGTATTATTTTTCATAAATATTACTACAAATATTTAATAATAAATATGATTAAAAACAATAAATATAACAATTCTTAATTTATAAATATTAAAAATTACTACTTTTGTAAATATTATAAAAAAATGTAAATATTCAAGTCTAATTTTTCATAAATATTATTTAAAATATTTAATTATAAATGTGATTAAAAAGAATAATTAATAATATTAAAAATTCTTACTTTATAAATATTAAAAAGTATTACTTTTGTAAATGTTATAAAAAATATGTAATGCATATTTTTAATATTAAAGTGTTATTTTTACTATTTACGATTTATATAAATAGTATTACTATTATATTTAATATAAATTAAACAATTATATTTAATTGTATTTATTCAGCTTTCAGATGATGCATAAATCTCAATTTCATAAAATTAACACTTATGACTGGTTTTGTAGTCCAGGGTCACACACACACAAATACATGTATGTATATAAATTGCTTTAAAAATATGCAATTACAGATTATCTACTGCAATGTTATGACTTCAGTGTCACTCAAAACAATTATTTACACTGAAATGAAACACATAAAATGATTTAAAACGTTTTATATGTAATGTAAACTTTGTAAAAAATTAGATTTTTCACAAAAAATGCGAAAACTAATGAATGACTCTCCATAACGTATCAGCATTCCCGGATGAGCGATGGGCGTGTCCTGCGCGCCGCGGCCCCGCCCCCTGCTGGCGTCACCACAGCTGCTAGCTCGTCGGTTAGCGTGCTAACTGCGTCCAGCGGTGATGAGACAGCAAACCTGCGAATGAAGCCATTACCTCCTCCTCACGCAGGCCTGAGAGCAGAAACCGGCGTGAAACGGATTTAACCGGTGACTCGGAGCGTCTGAGTCCGACTTCACTCGAATCAAGAGTTCGGGGGAGTTTCTGTCATTCTGAGGCGATGTCGACGGTCTGTTGATGTTCGTTTATCAGCCGGTAACTGACGCGTGTCGCCGACACAACCGCGTATTTCTGTCAGGACATAAAGTTAACGATATCCTGCTGATGGATTGAGTTCGCTGTCGGTTAACCAACCGTGCTAACCGGGAGTTAGCCTGCGTTATTCATCGTAAACACTCACTGGTCACGAGCAGCTGTTAAACTCTTTAAATGGGGACTATACACGGTTTGCTAACGACGTCACTGCACCGACTGTAGCGTGTTCATCTGCTCCAGCGCACCGTTTACCGACGACCGCCGTGATGGCGCATCCGCCGCCGGCCGGTTCGTCGTCCCCCGCGCCGCACAGCCTCGGTAACCCGATGGTGAAGAAGAAGAGCGGCTTCCAGATCACCAGCGTCCTTCCCGCGCAGGTGTCCTCCGCCAGCGCCAACAACAGCATCGCCGAGGACACCGAGAGCTACGACGACTTGGACGAGTCGCACACCGAGGACCTGTCAGATATGCTAGACGTGTCGGTTTCCCGAGCCACGGACACCGGCGTCCCCGAGCGGAGCTCGTCTGAGGAGACGCTGAATAGTTTACACGGCGGCGAGACGCCGGGAGTCGCGTCGCCTAACGAGCCGGTGATGCACCAGGGTTACATGGTCAACGGTGTCCATCATCATCATCATCATCATCATCACAAGACCGTACAATCCGTAG
>QVTF01020809.1:35000-37500 GCA_003573665.1 Oxygymnocypris stewartii
CCGGTGTTTGTCGTTTTTCCCGCAGTTCCTCCGGAGCCAGTGTTGTGGCCATAGACAACAAGATCGAGCAAGCCATGGTGAGTGAATCCGAGCTGCTCTTCATCATCATGATGATGATGATTATATGTGGCCCTGGAGCACAAAACCAGTCATAACGGTCAATTTTTGTGATATTGAGATTTATGCATTATCTGAAAGCTGAGTAAATATCGTTCCATTGATGTATGGTTTGGACAATATTTGAAAATCTGGTGCAAACAAAATCTAAATATTGAGAAAATCATCTTTAAAGTTGTTCTTAGCAATGCATATTACTAATCAATAATTACGTTTATGGTATGTACTAAATATCTTCATGGAACATGATTTTAATATCTAATGATTTTTGGCATAAAAGAAAGACTCATATAATGTATTGTTGGTTATTTCTATAAATATAGCTGTGCTGCTTATGACTGCTTCTGTGCTGCAGGGTCATATTTCGCTTCACATCATCTTTACATAACCATCCATCACACAGACTTCTGACTGGAAGCCCAGTAAACCGGTTTGATGTCATTAATAATGCAGTCGTGGATATACAGAATATAAAACACAGAAGAGTCAGGCGACGGTTCGTTTAACGCCGTTAGTTCTCCTCCACAGCGGCTCGCTAGAGATGGAGATCATTGGGTTATTGTTTGTGAGAAATGCGCCGGCGGTGTGGGTGTGTGTGTGTGTGTTTCTGTGTGTGTGTGTGTGTGTTTGCATCTGTGTGTGTGTATATGTTTTTTGAGTGTGTGTGCGTGCATGCGCATGTGTGAGATGGAGTGTGTGTGTATTTATTTGTGTGCGAGTGTATGCATCTGTGTGTGTGTTTGTGTGTGTATGTATCTTTGTGTGTTTGTGTGCGTGTGTGTGTGTGTATGCATCTGTGTGCGTTTGTGCGTGTGTGTTTATGTATCTCTGTGAGTGAGTATGCATTTGCATGTGTGTGTGTGTGCGCGCGCGTGCACGCATGTGTGTGTGTGAGAGTGTGTGTATGCATCTGTGTGCGTGTGTGTGTGTGTGTGTGTGTGTGTGTTTATGTATCTCTGTGTGTGAGTGTATGCATCTGCATGTGTGCGTGTGTGTGAGCGTGTGCGTGTGTGTGTGTGTGTGTGTGTGTGTGCGTGTGTGTGTGTGTGTGTGTGTGTGTGTGTGTGTGTGTGTGTGTGTTGATCCGGCTCTTTCTGGAGCCTGTGCTTGTTGCTAGGCAAACGCTGACACTGACGTCCTGAATAACCAGCAGCTCCTCCTCAGAACATTCTGTTCCTCTAAAGATTGAACAGGATCCTGATCGCTGGTGGCTTTAAAGGCCAAAGCATGCTTCACTTTGTGCGCGTACGCGAGGGACAGCGTACAGTACTTAGTACGCGCAGGTCACACATGCACATTAAACTCTCCTGCAGTGATTCGTTTATCCACTAGGTGGAAACACTGCCGGGGGGGATCGATTCATGAGCTAGCTGAAGATAAACTACATAAACATGTCTTCACACACCTCCGGAATAATCTTAGACGCGGTCCGGCTTCCCGAACGCTAGCGTACGCAATACTTGATCACGGCGAGTCTTACCGGAGTTTCTCTCCGTGTCCTTCGTCACGCTGTACTCTTCATAACCGCTCCCTACGCCCCCCCGCTAGGCCTAAAATCTATGAGTCTACAATATATGCAAATTAATCTACAGTGAAACATGAAGATATAAAAACTATAATAGTGTGTTAATGATATTTAAAGAACAGTTATTTAAAGTTGTCTTCGTTACAGTGTAATTGTATATTTAAGCTAATGATTAGTTAATGATTATATATAATGATTATACTCTGTATAATTGTGTGTGACAAATACAAAATTGGGAATTTATTTTTAGTTTTTTTTACAAAACTGATATCCGATTATGGTAAAATGCTCAAATATGGGTAACCCGCTACACCGGTGGATCTCTGACGTGCCGGTCTGCTTGTGTGTGCGCAGGACCTGGTGAAGAGTCACCTGATGTACGCGGTGCGTGAGGAGGTGGAGGTGCTGAAGGAGCAGATCAAGGAGCTGATGGAGAAGAACTCTCAGCTGGAGCAGGAGAACACGCTGCTGAAGAACCTGGCCAGTCCAGAGCAGCTGGAGCAGTTCCAGGCCCAGGTCCAGACCGGGTCGCCGGACCCCGGACCCACCGCCTGAGCCGGGCCGGACCGCTCAGCTTGTGTTCATTTCATTTTGCTCCTCTGTATTGAATGGGACGAGCGTGAACTCTGTGTCATGTGTATACAAATAACAGTGAATCTGCTTTCTGGATGGAGTTAAGTTATTGGCCTTACACGGCTCGGATCAGTCTGACCTCTGACCTCGCGGTATGTGCATGTTTCCAAGCGATGTGGCGTCGTGCAGCGGCGCTATCGACTGTAATAAAGGACGAGGGAATGAAAGCGGTGTCCTGCTGCGTTTCTGATGGAGATCGACCGGTTGGTTAGTGGGGTTAAACCA
>QVTF01020809.1:42500-50000 GCA_003573665.1 Oxygymnocypris stewartii
TCACAGGTGTGCGTTCAAACTAGCGCTGCAGAACAATTAGTCACGATTAATTAATTCAAAATAAAAGTTTGTGTACATACGATACGTGTGCTGTGTATGGTTATACATGCATGTATATATTTCAGAAAAATGTTACGTTTCTATATAATGTAAATTATTTGTATATACATAATAAATACACATACACACTGTTATTTAGAATCGACTAATCGTTAATGAACTCAACACATCCCATGGTTGTGTTAATCAGAGATACTGTGTGTGTCCAGCTGAGCCCGGAGCTCGTCCAGCTGCGTCTGCAGGTGTGTGACGTCACTGCGCAGCTGCAGGTGACCCGACTGCGCTTTCTTCAGCTGACTGCGCAGCCGCTTCAGGATGGCCTCGCATCTGCGCTCCTGGATCTGAGGAGCAAGCGGCACATCTCAGCGTTTCTGCAGGTTTGAAGGAGGAGGATGTAAACTGCTCCTATTATGGATTATGACAGGTTCATATGTTGGTTTCGGGACATGCATGAAGATCAAAAAACACTTATGCATTTATTTGTATCTTATTTGCTCCCAAACGATTCATGTTTCCAAGCCCCTCCTCTGTGTGACGCTGCTCTGCTCTGATTGGTCGATTCCATTTAAAGCAGAGTGCAGTGTTAGTTTTATTACACTTGTTTATAAAACTTTACATTATGCTTGTTATAGAGTGTCACGTGCACTGCCCAAAATGATAATTTTGCCATCATTTATATATCTGTATGAGTCTGTTTCACACATAAAGGAGATATTTTGAAAGCGAGTTGCTGGTAGCATTAACTAATAGCTTTCCTGTAGCTCAACTGGTAGAGCATGGCGCTAGCAACGCCAAGATCATGGGTTCGATTCCCAGGGAAAGCAAGAGCTGATAAAATGTAGAAACTGTAACTTGAATGCATTGTAAGTCGCTTTGGATAAAAGCGTCTGCTAAATACATAAATGTAAATGTAAACTAATATAGTTTTTTTCCCCATGCTATAGAAGTCAATGGGTGCCATCAAATGTTTGGTTACTAATTGTTTTAAAAATAATAATAATATTATTTTGTTTTACAGCATGTTTGGAAAAATTCAAGTAAATTATGAGAATTTAAATTTTTGTGTGAACTATGGATATAGTTATATCCATATATCCATCCTGGAGCACAAAACCAGTCATTCTTTTATGAAATTGAGATGTATGCATCATCTGAAAGCTGAATAAATGATATTTCCATTTATGTAGGGTTTATGATTTGACAATATTTGAAAATCTGGAACAAATAAATCTAAATATTGAGAAAATCATCTTTAAAGTTGTTCTAAACAATGCATATTAATAATCAATAATTAAGTTTATGATACGAAATGTGAAGTTTATGATACGAGCCTCCCTGGAAGCGCACTACTCTCGCAACAGCCAATCAGAAGAGTGTGTGGGCGGAGCCTCCCTGGAAGCGCACTGCTCTCGCAACAGCCAATCAGAAGAGTGTGTGGGCGGAGCCTCCCTGGAAACGCACTGCTCTCGCCACAGCCAATCAGAAGAGTGTGTGGGCGGAGCCTCCCTGGAAGAGCACTGCTCTCGCCACAGCCAATCAGAAGAGTGTGTGGGCGGAGCCTCCCTGGAAGAGCACTGCTCTCGCCACAGCCAATCAGAGGAGTGTGTGGGCGGAGCCTCCCTGGAAGAGCACTGCTCTCGCAACGAAATTAGTATGTTTATAATCTAATTTATAAATAAAAAACATAACATTATTAAAAGTACAAACTGAGTGACTGAGACCGTCTTTGTCATGGAATATGCTTGTTGGTTCGCAGTTTTAACGTACATCTTATTTACAAGATCTGAATATTCAAATTCATATTAGACACGTTTGAGTTTGAATAAAGCACATAATCAGTACCTGAGATTATCACTGTCATTAGTTTGTACGTTGTTGTTCCAGCCGCGACGTCGCGGAAATAGAAACCATTTCTTCAGATTATCATGGAAAAGATATCTTTTATCGCGTGTCGTTAGGACACAGTGTGTCAGTCTGTGTTGTGTGAAGTTGGATTCACCTCGATCTCTCTCCTCAGCTGCGTCTGTGTTTGCTGTTCGTTCTCCAGACGAGCTTTTCTCTCCATCACAGTCTGTCTTTCTGCAAGAATACTGGCCTTAAGAGCGTCCATCTGCTTCTGTAACACACACACACACATTAAACCAAAACTATATCTGGATCTTTTCTGGGATTGTATCGATAACCATAATTAGACGATATTCTGCGGAGTGGTATTGTGCTGGACAGCTGTGTTGATATATTAAACATAAAACGATTTAAATAATAAAAATAAACTATAAATGTGAAATTAAAACCACCAGCAGGTGGAAGCGAGTCACTGATAATAAGTGAGTCATTGCGATTGAGCCGAATCATTTAAAGATTGATTCATTCAGGAACGAATCACTGAGACGTGAGTCATTGCGATTGAACCGAATCATTTAAACGATTGATTCATTCAGGAACGAATCACTGAGACGTGAGTCATTGCGAATGAACCGAATCATTTAAACAATTGATTCATTCAGGAACGAATCACTGAGACGTGAGTCATTGCGAATGAACCGAATCATTTAAACAATTGATTCATTCAGGAACGAATCACTGAGACGTGAGTCATTGCGAATGAACCGAATCATTTAAACAATTGATTCATTCAGGAACGAATCACTGAGACGTGAGTCATTGCGAATGAACCGAATCATTTAAACAATTGATTCATTCAGGAACGAATCACTGAGACGTGAGTCATTGCGAATGAACTGAATCATTTAAACGATTGATTCATTCAGGAACAAATCACTGAGACTCAAAACAGTGCTGTAGCTGTGTCTGGAGTTATTTACAATATATAATAGAACAGTATAGGGTCTAAAACGTACGTCTTTTAATATTAACTTATTGTTTATTGAACTGATGTAAAAAAATCAATATCACATTTATAATCATGGTCATTTTTGGCACTCTTTGTGTGATATTAACTATAAATATGCCCTCATTTGTGATCATTCTGAATGTATTTGAATAGACAGATGCAGTGAAAGAACACGCACTAGTCTAGAGGTCATGTACTCGATAATGTCATATCGCACATCGTTAAAACAATTACGATCCTCCCAGTGTCTCGGCGGTGAGAGCGAGACCTGCGTCTGCCGGACTGGTTTCTGGAGATCGGTCTGGAGCTCCTCCAGCGTGAGTCTGAGTCCAGACGCCTCCTGCTGCTTCTGCTGGAGCTCCTGATGGAGGTGCGCTCGGCTCTCCTGCAGACACACGGCCGTCCGGTGCTCCGTCACACGGCTGCGGTACGAGCTGAACTCCGTCTGCTGAGAGTGCCGGCGCTGCTGCTGCTCCTCCGTCCAGCTCCGGAGCTCCAGGTTCTCCAGCAGGAGGCTGTGGATCTGTGCTTCCAGACGGAGGACGCTGTGCTGAAGCTGCTCCGTGTCACAGTCCAGAGCAGAGAGCATCTTCTCCTGCAGCTTCACCTGAGAGCCGGCAGACTCACAGCTCTGCTCCAACTGCAGAAGAGACGCCTGCTGAGACACAAACACCTCAGGATCCACAGCTGACCGCTAACATCACAGCTGACCCCTAACATCACAGCCGACCCCTAACATCACAGCTGACCCCTAACATCACAGCTGACCCCTAACATCACAGCCTAACATCACAGCTGACCCCTAACATCACAGTCTAACATCACAGCTGACCCCTAACATCACAGTCTAACATCACAGCTAACCCCTAACATCACAGTCTAACATCACAGCTAACCCCTAACATCACAGCTGACTGCTAACAACACAGCCGACCCCTAACATCACAGCCTAACATCACAGCTAACCCCTAACATCACAGCTGACCCCTAACATCACAGCCTAACATCACAGCTGACCCCTAACATCACAGCTGACTGCTAACAACACAGCCGACCCCTAACATCACAGCCTAACATCACAGCTAACCCCTAACATCACAGCCTAACATCACAGCTGACCCCTAACATCACAGCCTAACATCACAGCTAACCCCTAACATCACAGCTGACTGCTAACAACACAGCCGACCCCTAACATCACAGCCTAACATCACAGCTAACCCCTAACATCACAGCTGACCCCTAACATCACAGCCTAACATCACAGCTGACCCCTAACATCACAGTCTAACATCACAGCTAACCCCTAACATCACAGCTGACCCCTAACATCACAGCCTAACATCACAGCTGACCCCTAACATCACAGCCTAACATCACAGCTGACCCCTAACATCACAGCCTAACATCACAGCTGACCCCTAACATCACAGCTGACCCCTAACATCACAGCCTAAATCACAGCTGACCCCTAACATCACAGCTGACCCCTAACATCACAGCTACATCTTGAATACATATCTTTATAGAAAAATCCTAATACTGAACATGTTTTTGCATTATCATGGCTCATGTTTTGTCCTATGGAAAATGAACCATGGTTTTATGAGGCCTATGGTGAATGTGTTATGTGTGCGCGCGCGCACCTGCAGTGTGTCGAGCTCGCGCTGCGCGTCCCCGAGCTGTCGCGAGCGCGCTGCGCCCTGCTGCATAAGCTCCTGAAGCGCGTCATTGAGAGGAAAATCCTGCTTTCTGAACAATAAACAGGGTTGTGAGCTCATTATGAGCGGATGCTTCATTATTTTAATGTGAAGAGTCTTGAGGAGTCACATTCACACACTCGGTCTGTCGTCTAACGGCTGATTTCTGTCAGTAAAGCATCAATAAACGCTGATGAGAAGCAAAAAACGAGCCTAACTATTAGTTTTCACACATTAAAGACAATTTCGCCATTTACTCAGTTATCACATAGTAATTCACACATTATTTTTAAAGAAGTAACGTTACAGCTAAACACTTTACCTGAGGTCGTCCATGACTAACATTAATTTGGCGGGAAACACGAATGACGGAGGCAGGGTTGCCAGGGGTTCACATCAAAACCCACCCAATTGCGACTCAAAACTAATTCGAGGGGATCCCCTGTTATAAGTCGCGTTCCGAGGGGTAAAACACACGTTTTTAGGAGGGTTTCCCTGATCAAATGTGCTGTACAGGGGTACATTTCATGTTATTGGGGTTGCTTCAACCCATGGATGAATGAAAATCAACCCGCGGCAATGGTGTGAATACCGCGGTAAAACCGCAGACTTGGCAACACTGGACGGACGAGCGCGTGCGCGGCAACAGTGTTCAATATTTTAGTATCGTTGAAATACTGTTATAGTTTTCTCGATTTTTTCATGTTTATAATGCATGCGTGTTTGTGTGCCTGCGTGTGTGTGTGCGTGCGAGTTTGTGTGCCTGCGTGTGTGTGTGCGTGAGCTGCCTGTCTGTGTGTGCGCGCGCGCGTGCCTGTCTCTGAGTGTGAGTGAGGTAGTGCGTGTGTGAGAGTGTGTCTGTGCGTGCGAGTGTTTATTATCATCATCTCAAGGTGTTATTAAAATAATAAACTAAAACAATATTTCCTGTCAATGTTTTTCTGTGTTCGCTGACCGGCTCGAAAACCCCATTCCTCCATTGAACCACATTCAAATCTGTTTATTGATTAGAAACATTTATACGACACTAATTAATGAATCCAGTCATCATACTTGTCAAATAAATGAAACCCCGCCCCTTGCAATCTCTAGAAAATGATTGAATCACAAACGAATGCGATTAGTCCATCCTGAGCAGCGTTGAGAAAAGTAACAAGCGCTAAACATGAAATCTGACCAATCAGAGACAACGCCGGTCGCCCCGCCCAATAAGACAGTATAGTGCCTGTTTTCTATGGCGGTCCGGATATTAATATCCAGTTATCATGACTAATTAATTAAGTGATTTGTTAATCGATCACAGAATCGATGGCGGCTCTGATCCGGATCCTGCTGCGCTTGTCACCTCGCGCTCACACCGTGAGAGTCCTCAGATCAAACGGACACAAAAGCGACGATCTCCTGAAGACCGAGGCGGTTCAGAGACACATTAAACGCCTGATCGACGAGCAGAAGACCGTTTCTAGTCGTTTAGAGAGCGGCCAGGTGACGGAGTCTGACCGGAGAGCGTTAAACCTGCGACTAGTCGAAGTGATGAAGGTGGTTAACGCGTTCGAGAGAACTCAACTAGCGCTCGGAGAACTAGCAGAGCTACAGACTCTCATCCACAGTGAGTAACTAACCACCAACGTTAACGAACAATCACAGTTTGAAACGGAGAAAGCCGCGAAGGGGATTGTTGTGGCGATGACGTCATCGCGTAATCACGCCGCGAAATTGTCAAATCATCAACATTAACTTAGATTCGCTTGTAAAATAATATTAAAATACAAATAACAGTTTTTTTTAAATACAACGAATTATTGAACACTTTTGAATCATTAAAGTTTTTTTAATAGCTAGTAAACTACACAACAGTTCTGCTTTAAGCAGTGTTTTAGTAGTTAGTAAAAATAAGGCACTGTGTTAATATGAAATGATTTTATGTATTCATTTTTACCTGTCTTATAAATCAAACATTGTGTTTTTGGGATTATAATGGATAATTTTCTGGAAAATTACTAGAATATTTTCTAATTTTCTTACATCAACAATCACAGATACAAGCTGCTAACACAGTGTATCATAATTGACCAATTATTATTATTATTATTAAATTAAACACTTTATGTGGCATCTTTTGTGTGATTTAGATGGAAAATGTGTATTTTTATTGTCTGCGTCGCTTATCAAAAGTTGCCAAAATAAGTGTTAAAAATTGCTAAATTTTGATATGGTTTAATAATAAAACTTTGCAAGGTTATTATGAAAAATTGCCAAGTTGGCAATAATAATAATTCCTAATATTCATCATGTTTTGTTCAGATTCACAGTAATAAACTGGAAAATAATTATTAATGTTGCTAAATCAGCTTCAGCTTGGTGTATCAGAATTTCCAATATATTTATATATTTGCTTATTTTCCATATCCATACATCATATTCATTAAGACTTGTTGTTTAATTACGTTCATATCCCTGTATTATTTTACTCCGTTACTCCAATATCATGCATTTATAATCATAATTCGACTTAATTACGTATTTCATAAGTCATGTCAACATTAAATATTTGATGATACATAGATAATATGTAATTTTTGGATATTTTATCGATTATATATAATGCTGTAAGTCTCTAATGTATATATATTAATCTCCAAATTGGCTTCTTTACTTTCCTCAATTTGGATTTTGGATTCATTTTTTATTTTAATATCTTGCATTTATTGTTGCCACTTATGATCATAAAGATAATTTGCCGTAAAGACGTCTGCATCAAGCGGCGCTACAGAAGACGAGCTGTAATTATTTGTGTAATATTGTAAATGTTGTGACAGACAGCGGAGCTGAAGACCAGCAGATGCTGTTTCTCCTGCGAGAGGAACACGAAGAGCTCAGCAGAAG
>QVTF01020809.1:57500-65000 GCA_003573665.1 Oxygymnocypris stewartii
AAGTAACTAGTAAAGTAACGCATTACTTTAATTTACAAGAAAATATCTTAATTAAAATAGTAAAATGCAAACTCAGAATATGACGCAAACCTGCAATAATTAATTGTTAAAGGCACAGTACGCAATTTTCGGCGCATATTCAAATAAACAAAAGGCGTAGTTTGATGACGCAGTGAGGAATCATGGGAGTTGTTGTCTTCATCTCCACAGCCGATGCAATCTGACGAGACTCGGCAGAAATCATGTTCATGGGTGAGCTAATGTATTAAAGATTTATTAACATCGTAGTTAAGAACAGAAAGCCGTCGAAGCGAAACGAGGCCTCTGAACGAGCGCAGAGATTATGACGAGGGCTTGAAAGCAGCGGGGCTTTTATTATGACACAGTCGAGCGCTTCCTCTACTTCCGGCTGTGCTTGTGAGGGGTAAACAGTGCTGTGTTATCATATTAGATACTTTTGAAAGTAGTGCTACACGGTGCGGTCGTCGCCTGTATGATAAAACACATAGAAGCGACTTTAGCGTTTACCGGAAATTGAGGGTGTGTGATGTCACTAATTAAAATAGCTTATTTAAACATTCTTCGAAACATTTGGGATGATGCAAGTACACAAGTCAGCAAAACATATTACACCGTTCTGGTGGTTTTTGGATATTTAAATAAAAAAATCTTCCATATTGTGCCTTTGAACAACACTAATGTCTCTAATCCCATGTTATTAACCGATGTCTTTGCTGCTGACCTTTGATGACTCTTCTGCGTTGTACTGGATTACAAACAAACAATCAAGCCCTGCTCATATTTTAAAAGTAACGCATTACTTTCCTTAAAAAGTAACGAAGTAACGTAATCAGTTACTTTTTGAGAGAGTAACGCGATATTGTAACGCATTAATTTCCTTAAAAAGTAACTAAGTAGGAGTAACTTGTAATGAGTAATATATTACATTCTTTGAGTAACGAGCCCAACACTGTATATATCTACACTCCTGGACTTGTGACATGAATATTTCTGCAGAAAAACAAGTGAATTAACTCGAGCGTGTGAATGTGATTAGTTGATTTCTGAAGAAAACTCAATTAAACACAGCTTTTTGATCCGAGTCCCAGAAGACTGAAGGAGTGTGTGTTTCTGATCTGATCTGAGCGTGAGTTTTTATAATGAACTCGTTAATAGGATAATCGTAGAGTGTGTGTTTGTGCTGAAACTGACCGTACAGGTTTGTGCTTGTGATGTGATCGAAGTCTTTACTGGCTCTGACACAGAACAGGGTGTGACACCGAGCGAGAGTTTCTCACACTCACTCACACACACACACACACACACACACACACACACACACCACACACACACACACACACACACACACACACCACACACACACACACACACTCCAGCGGTGACACACACATACACACCCTCACACACACACTCCAGCGGTGACACACACACACACACTCTCCAGCTGCGACACACACACACACACCTCCAGCTGCGACACACACACACACACACACACACACACACACACACACACTCCAGCGGTGACACACACACACACACACTCTCCAGCTGCGACACACACACACACAGGTGAGACTATGCGTTCCGCTTTATGTCAGTTTATTTCAGATATATGTGAAAGTATTAAATGGCACATTTGCTTGTTGCCTAATTTTAATGTACAGTATATTTGTGCCTTGTGTTTATATCATGAACATAGCATCACATTTGTAGAAATAGCCAACAATACATTGTATGGCTCAAAATTTGAAATTTGTCTTATGCCAAAAATCATTAGGATATTAAGATCATGTTCCATGAAGATATTTAGTACATTTCCTACCTTAAACTTAATTATTGATTATTAATATCTAAGAAACACTTTAAAGATGATTTTCTCAAAATTGTAGATTTTTTCGCACCCTCAGATTCCAGATTTTCAAATATTGTCCAAACCATACATCAAAGGAAATAGGATTTATTCAGCTTTCAGATATGATGATGTCACACATGTCCCTTTATACCATGTTTAGTGGTCCAGTATGTAGCGTGTGTCAGGCTGTGAGCAGCAGGGTGTGTAGTGATTGTCTGCTGGTCGATCAGGACGGGTTACTTCACGGCACACCCTGAGAAACAGAGTAAAGGGCTGGAGACTCGAGAACAAAACACTGTTGGCACCTGCCACAAATATGCATTGCAACACACCTTTACATCGACACGCAAAGCATTGTGTGTGCGTCAGTCACGAGAGGAATTACTGTTCTTCATCTTCATAACCACAGACGCTTGATTTCAGAACGCTGCCCTCCGGATCCACATCTATAACACAACATGAGCACACAGACCCAATCCGGTAAGATCTGCTCTTTATGATCTAATGATGAAACCTGTATACATTATCAAAGTCAATCAATATTCTGTGCATTACTTTCCTCCTGAAATCTCATTACAGTAATGTGTTAAACACCGTTCGATACATGCTCAAATTAATTTTAGTGCATTTAATCATGCTGACTTTGATCACACATACTGCATTGTAGTAATTATAATTAGCATTGAGAATAATGGAATTAATACTTTATGTGGGGGAATGTTTTGGAAGAAATTTGACGACTGGTGATTTTATTGTCTATGTATATTAATTTTGATATCTTTTAGAAATGTATTAAATAGATAATATCTTTGTATGTTAATTATTATTGTGCTGCTGTGACAAGTGGCCTAAAGTTACTCTTTTAGTGGATTAGGAAAGGAACAATATTAATCCTAAAGGCATCAGTTGATTTCATAATAATATATATGAATAATTATGTTTTGCATATGTTATGAGATTCACACCCCCCCCCCCCCCACCACACACACACACAGAAACAGACACGTATAGGTGTGTGTACATGTACACATGTGTGATGATGTTGTGTAAACATGTTTGAGTTGTGATGAATGCAGACAGCGGCAAGAAGAGGACTGTCCTGAAAGACAGCAGCTGGATCAGAAGAAACCCAGAGGAGGACGAGACTGTAGAGTACGACACACACCCAGCATACACACACACATACACACACACACAGCACACGCACTCACTCACACACACACACACACAACACCCAGCACACACAGACATACACACACACACACACACACACACACACACGCACTCACACACACACACACACACACACACTCACACACAACACCACACACACACACACACTCACTCACACACACACACACCACACCACACACACACACCACACTCACACACAGACACACACAGACACACAGACACACCACACACACACACACACACACTTACTCACTCACACGCACACACACACACACACACACACCACACGCACAGACCACACACACGTTCACAGACACACACGCTCACATGCTCACACACACTCACACACAGACACTCACACACAGACACACGCACACACCACTCACACACACACACACACACACACTCACACTCACACACAGACACACACACACACACACACACACTCCTCACTCACTGCTCGCACTCACACACAACTCACACACACACTCACACACAGACACACACACTCACACACAACAACACTCCACACACACACCCACACCACTCACCACGCACTTACGCACCACACTCACACCACCACCACACACCCACACTCACACACACACACACACACTCACACACACACACGCTCACACACACACCACTCACCACGCACTTACGCACACACACACACACACACACACACACACTCACACTCACACACACACCTCACACACGCACTTACGCACACCTCACACACACACACACACACACACACACACACACACACGTTCACAGACACACATGCTCACACACACACACATACTCACACACAACACACACACACACTCACACACACCACACACACTGACACACACACACCACACACACACACACCCACACACACTGGTCTCATTCTCACTGCTTCTGTTGCAGTTATGATCCTAACCCCGGTAAAGTCGTTCTGAAGCAGCAGAAATCAGTGATGATGTTTTCAGGTCAGAATCATTTTAATCAGAATCATATCAGCTGCAGATGTTCATAATAAATCATATTCATGTTCTGTGTGTCTTCAGCAAACCGCAGGAGGCCGAACAAACCTCAGAGAACTCTGGGACGTCCATCAGCTCTTTAACCAGGAGGTGCTTCAATATAACATCATCTATCTATATATCTGCTGTAAATACACTAGCAGCCAAAGTTATTGAGTAGATGAATAGAAGGTCAGAAGAACAGCGTTATCTGAAATAGGAATCTTTTGTAACTTATAAATATCTTTATCATCACTTTTGATCAATTTGAAGCATCCTTGCTAAATACAAGTATTAATTTCTATAACCCCCCCCCCCCCCCCCCAAATAAAAACAATTATACTGACTCCAAGATTTTAAATGGTAAAGTGTATAATGTTACAAAAGCTTTTTATTCAGATAAACTCTGATCTTTTGATCTTTCTATTCATCAAAAATACTGAAATAAATGAACTTAAATATTAAAAATAATGATAAATGTTTCTTGTGCAGCAAATCTGAATATTATTATGATTTCTGAAGATCATGTGACACTGAAGACTGGAGTAATGATGCTGAAAATACACAGAAATAAAATACAATTTAACACATATTCACATAGAAAAAAAATATTTAAGATTTAAATTATTTATATATAAGATATTTCACAATATTACTGCATGATGTGAATGATTTCTGTGTCTTGTAGATTCGGTGGCAGTCAGGAGCTGCTCAACAAAACCAGGTTAGTTTGTGTTGCTCGTGTTGCCCTATGTTGGTTTGTGTCGTGTTGGCTCGTGTTGGTTTGTGTTGTGTTGTGTTGGGTTGGCTCGTGTTGGCTCATGTTGGTTTGTGATGCTCGTGGTTGGTTTGTGTTGACTTGGGTTGGGTTGTGTTGTGTTGTGTTGGGTTGGGTCGTGTTGGCTTGTGTTGTTTTGTGTTGGGTTGGGTCGGGTTGGGTTGTGTTGGGTTGTGTTGTGTTGTGTTGGGTTGGCTCGTGTTGGCTTGTGTTGTGTTGGGTTGGCTCGTGTTGGCTTGTGTTGTGTTGTTGGTTGTGTTGTGTTGGGTTGGCTCGTGTTGGCTTGTGTTGGGTTGTGTTGTGTTGGGTTGGGTTGTTTTGGTTGTTTGTGTTTTGTTTGGTTGTGCTCTGTTGGCTCATGTTGGTTTGTGATGCTCGTGTTGGTTTGTGTTGACTTGGGTTGGGTTGTGTTGTGTTGTGTTGGGTTGGCTCGTGTTGGCTGTGTTGTGTTGGGTTGTGTTGTGTTGTGTTGGGTTGGCTCGGGTTGGGTTGTGTTGGGTTGTGTTGTGTTGGCTTGTGTTGTGTTGGGTGTGTTTGTGTTGGGTGGCTCGTGTTGGCTTGTGTTGGGTTGTGTTGTGTTGGGTTGTGTTGTGTTGTGTTGGTTGGCTCGTGTTGGCTGTGTTGGCTCGTGTTGGCTCATGTTGGTTGTGGTTTGTGTTGTGTTGTGTTGGGTTGGCTCGTGTTGGCTTGTGTTGTGTTGGGTTGTGTTGTGTTGTGTTGGGTTGGCTCGGGTTGGGTTGTGTTGGTTGTGTTGTGTTCTCGTGTTGTGTTGGGTTGTGTTGTGTTGGGTTGGCTCGTGTTGGCTTGTGTTGGGTTGTGTTGTGTTGGGTTGTGTTTGTTGTTGTTGGGTTGGCTTTGTTGGCTCGTGTTGGCTCATGTTGGGTGTGTTGTGTTGGGTTGGCTCATGTTGGCTCGTGTTGGCTTGTGTTGTGTTGGGTTGTGTTGTGTTGTGTTGCTCGTGTTGGCTCGTGTTGGGTTGTGTTGGGTTGGCTCATGTTGGCTCGTGTTGGCTTGGGTTGTGTTGGGTTGTGTTGGGTTGGGTTGGGTTGGGTTGTGTTGGGTTGTGTTGTGTTGGGTTGGCTCGTGTTGGCTCGTGTTGGCTTGTGTTGGCTCGTGTTGGCTCATGTTGGCTCGTGTTGGCTTGTGTTGGCTCATGTTGGCTCGTGTTGGCTCATGTTGTGTTGGGTTGTGTTGTGTTGTGTTGTGTTGGGTTGGCTCGGGTTGGGTTGTGTTGTGTTGGGTTGGTTGTGTTGGCTTGTGTTGTGTTGGGTTGTTGTGTTGGTTGTGCTCGTGTTGGCTTGTTGTTGTTTGTGTGTGTTGGGTTGTTTGTGGTTGTTTGTGTTGTTTGTGTTGTTGGGTTGGCTCGTGTTGCTCGTGTTGGTTTGGGTTGTTGGTTCGTGTTGGCTTGTGTTGGCTCGTGTTGGCTCATGTTGGGTTGTGTTGTGTTGGGTTGGCTCATGTTGGCTCGTGTTGGCTTGTGTTGGGTTGTGTTGTGTTGGGTTGTGTTGTGTTGTTTGCTCGTGTTGGCTCGTGTTGGTTGTGTTGGGTTGGCTCATGTTGGCTCGTGTTGGCTTGTGTTGTGTTGGGTTGTGTTGTGTTGGGTTGGGTTGGGTGGTTGTGTTTGGTTTGTTGTGTTGGGTTGGCTCGTGTTGGCTTGTGTTGGCTCGTGTTGGCTTGTGTTGGCTCATGTTGGCTCGTGTTGGCTTGTGTTGTGTTGGGTTGTGTTTTTGTGTTGTGTGGGTTGGCTCGGGTTGGGTTGTGTTGTGTGGGTTTTTGTTGGGTTGGCTCGTGTTGGCTTGTGTTGGGTTTGTGTTGTGTTGGGTTGGGTTGTGTTGGGTTGTGTTGTGTTGGGTTGGCTCGTGTTGCTCGTGTTGGTTTGGGTTGTGTTGGGTTGTGTTGTGTTGGGTTGTGTTGGGTTGTGTTGTGTTGGGTTGGCTCGTGTTGCTCGTGTTGGTTTGGGTTGTGTTGGGTTGTGTTGTGTTGGGTTGTGTTGGGTTGTGTTGTGTTGTGTTGGGTTGGCTCGGGTTGGGTTTGTTGTGTTGGGTTTGTTGGGTTGGTCGTGTTGGCTTTGTTGGGTTGTGTTGTGTTGGGTTGGGTTGTGTTGGGTTGTGTTGTGTTGGGTTGGCTCGTGTTGCTCGTGTTGGTTTGGGTTGTGTTGGTTCGTGTTGCTCGTGTTGGGTTGGCTTGTGTTGGGTTGTGTTGTGTTGGGTTGTGTTGTGTTGCTTGTGTGTGTTGGGTTGTGTTGTGTTGGGTTGGCTCGTGTTGGCTTGGGTTGGGTTGTGTTGTGTTGGGTTGGGTTGTGTTGGGTTGTGTTGTGTTGTGTTGGGTTGGCTCGTGTTGCTCGTGTTGGTTTGGGTTGTGTTGGTTCGTGTTGCTCGTGTTGGTTTGTGTTGGGTTGGGTTGTGTTGTGTTGGGTTGTGTTGTGTTGGCTTGTGTTGTGTTGGGTTGTGTTGTGTTGTGTTGCTCGTGTTGGGTTGGCTTGTGTTGGGTTGTGTTGTGTTGGGTTGTGTTGTGTTGGCTTGTGTTGTGTTGGGTTGTGTTGTGTTGGGTTGGCTCGTGTTGGCTTGGGTTGGGTTGTGTTGTGTTGGGTTGGGTTGTGTTGGGTTGTGTTGTGTTGTGTTGGGTTGGCTCGTGTTGCT
>QVTF01020811.1:0-10179 GCA_003573665.1 Oxygymnocypris stewartii
GGATTGGCGGCATACAAACGTTTCATAAATCACACGTGAACTCTGTCATAATCTGATTTGTGCGCTCGGATCTGCGCTCGCTTCTACGTTAGATTGATAAACGAGACCCAATGTGTTTTGTTGCTCAGTGATCAGCTGTACAGCCAATCAGACGCAAGATATCTATACATCATATTGCATTAGAATGATGCTTACCAATAATCACAGTCATTATTGAAGGTGTCTAGTAGCATAATAAAGCCTTTAAAGAGTCACACAGAATAAGAATAAGGCTGGGTGGAAGGATTTATGAGGCTACCTGGTACATTTAGGAAATAACAGTGAATTGTCTTTTATTTTTTTATTCACTTTCATTGGCTGTCAAGCCTCACCCCATTCATGAGCGCCGGTTTCTCCTAGCAACAAAGAGGCGAATAGGAGTAGGTGAGAGGAATTCATTCTCACCAGCCAATTAAATGCGAGGTGGGCGGAGCCTGTACTGAAACGACGTGTTGCCAGTGTGTCAGCATTGACATGCATGTTTGCTGTCAGGGTTTACATGGCAACCGGGTAAGAGCAGGGCAGGATTGCAGGTTTGCTGCTGGTCTTATGCGCAGATACACTTCGGTACTGTGTGCCTGGCTGACTCGAGGAGCTCTGGCTCTCCTCGTATAATACGGCAACCTTGCGGAAATGAATGCAGGAGAAGACAGTGTGTGATAATGCTGTGGGAATATTGTGCATGATGATAATTTAGTCAAATGATTGCACTTTCACAAATTAAAAAAGTGTGAGGTTTATTTGATCTTTCTACATTATGAAAACATTATAAAATATTCATTAATACAATTGTTTGATAAGTTAAGGTTTTTCTGTTTTTCGCAAACAATACAGTCGATAGTTTTATAGCAAGTATCACAGACGATGCTTAAATAATCAATAAGTAAAAATCACAATCATGACTAAAATATGATTAATCTTGCAGCCATGGGAAGTCATTAAATCATTAAAATAATAATAATAATATTTTTTTTTAAATCCCTGCAAGTTTCGCATGCAAATATCAGAAGAAAAATAATTTTAGCTGATTTTAACAGTTTTATTACATTTAATTCCTTTGCATAAATGTTGCACATGCTAGGTTTTTGTTTTTTAGAGTAAAAATATAACGTCAAACTTTCCTGAAATTAGTGTGACTGTATCTGATTAATGAAGCAACGTTGTAACATGATGCTTTACTATAAATTGTATTATTTAAACAAGGTGCCGATTTGCTAAAACAAGCAAAATATATATTTTATTTTCCACATCAAAACAAACTTTTATTGGAAAAACTATTGTTCTCAAAAATATTGTGTGACTAATTATTTTTTTGGGGGGGGGAATACATTTAGGTTAGTCATAGAATTTCACTGATTTAACACTTTAATCACATGTAATACCTGCACGTGACTGTTAACATGATGTGATTTAATAATAATGCGAAATGCACTTGTCTCATAATCCTTGCATTGTTCATTCACACAGCAAGATGTTGAGAAATTCACAGATATCGAAAAGCTCTACCTCTACCTTAAGTTGCCTTCTAGTCCCAGTGGTGGCAATGACAAAAGGTACATATTCATTTTTATCTACATTATTCCTTTCCATATCCCCCCTCCTCTCCTTTTATGATTTCAACACCTCATGAACCATTTGTGATTTTTGTGCTTTGCAAATCAAATACACTCATATGTCTGATAATTATGATTCAGTTGTTTACATTCAGTGAAACGTTCATATATGAAATGCATTTATGAAACAAGATCAAAGCATATGCAAGTATATATTTGTTTGTAATATTGACTAATTTTGCATTTGTTGTCAGCTTCACATTGATTCATAATTCATTCAAGCTAATCATTTCACCATTAAAATTGATTTTGTGTAAATTATGACATTGCAATACCAAGCTTCCTGTGTTTTATCATTTGTTTCCCCTTATCTGTCCATAATGTCAACCCCTCTTCCCAACATGATGTCCAATAGAACTGAAAATCAGAGGGGCTTCTGCAAGTCCTGCAATATGGTACTACAACTTTAACTATATTAAAGGGAAAATTATTTTGAAGTAATATGTAGCATGATATATTATACAGGACCAACAGACGTACACACAGCTTTCTGGTGGTCTACCATCACTGTTTCAAGTCTTTCTTTCCCTCTGTTTTCCCAATAGCGACCAGAACTCCATGTCGGTCCAGCCGGACTCAACAGATGTACGCGTTCAACTGGATCCGAAATCA
Source organism: Oxygymnocypris stewartii (assembly GCA_003573665.1). Classification (NCBI taxonomy): domain Eukaryota; kingdom Metazoa; phylum Chordata; class Actinopteri; order Cypriniformes; family Cyprinidae; genus Oxygymnocypris; species Oxygymnocypris stewartii. Next base: position 2,265 of record QVTF01020811.1, read on the forward strand.
CTTGGAAGAGCACCCGGAAACCTCACTGCCAAAACAAGAGGTGTACGATGAATACAAGTGAGGGATTTAACTCTGCAGTGATGGACAGAGGTTGTGTTTGCTTATACTCATCAGTTTCTCATGCTGTGTTTTAGGAGTTATTGCGACAATCTGGGCTACCATCCTTTAAGCGCAGCTGATTTCGGAAAGATCATGAAAAACGTTTTTCCGAACATGAAGGCACGCCGTTTGGGCATGAGGGGGAAATCAAAATATCCTTTGTGTGGGGAAAATCTTATATGTTTTTCTATACTGTAGATTGCAATATTCAATGCACCTAATGCATGACAATATTTGCTTTTGAAACATTTTGTATGCATTGAGAATTGTTGTGAACCTTTACAATGCATTACGTACTGCTACAGCGGGCTGAGGAAAAAAGCATTTGTACACATGCCGTTACTCCCTAACCTGGACTTGCACAAATCAGGAGAGGGGGTCAGTATCCTGCTCCTGTCAAATCCAAAACAAGAGATTCATATAAATTTGTTTTAAATACTCTAATTACAACAACATTATATGCAGGTTTGATAAGCAAATCCCCTCTTATCCCTCGTCTTCTTTAGTGTGAAATGTTGGAGTCAACTGGACAGTCTCCTAGTGCTGAGGATGGAGATGCGTTCGGCAGCTTGCGGTCTGGTTGCGAATGGGGCTCAGAAGGTTTTGAGTCGCCAGTTTGACAGTGTGGAGGAACTGGCACGCTTTCTACTAAACAGTCATTATATAGGCACTAAGTCCATGGCAGCTCTTACTGTTATGACTGGAATCCCAACAGGCAAGAAACAAAAATTTACTTGCATACAAATCTAGATGATGGATGAAAATGCTGAATTGTAGCAGCTACAACAAAATATGTTTCATTTCTTGTTTCTAACTTGAATCTCTTTGATAAAAACCAGGTATGGAAAACCCCTACGCATCTGTCTCTGCCTTTGTTCCAACGGTGAAGTCAACTCATTCCAGCCCCAAGTGAAGACCCTCCCTTCGCCTTCTGTAGATGCCAAACAGCAGCTTCAGCGGAAGATCCAGAAGAAGAGAGCAACAGCAGGAGCAGAAGCTCACCTCTCCTTTGCCCACCGATGTCCAGGTCAGAAGGGGCAGAGGCTGGCCACACCCTGGCCCTGGATCCAGCTTGACCTCTGGAAGTCCTGCACTACTGTCCCCTCAACAAAACCATAGGCATTGTGTCACTGCTGTTCCGAGTCCTAATCACAGTAAAGGACATTTTTGGTTGATAGCAAGGTATGGAGGATTTGACATTTCTGAATGGACAAATTATTTAGATTGTGCCTTTGTTTGCAGGTTCAGAGAAAACAGGCAAATAATGACCTCTCCAAGTCCTGTTGGGGCAGCAGAGGGAAAAGTTTGTACCTGTTAACTTCCAGGTTGGTGACACAATCTGTTAAAGCAGTCTCCAAAAACACCCCAAAATATCCCTGCCAGCCCAGTTCGGTGGACAGGTTGGCTAGACACCGATATGCTCAGATTTTACCTAAACCATCTGTCACAAGCGCCATTGCCCTTCGTTCACCCCCAACGCTCCTCATCACCAACAGTCCCATCAAGACGGTGATGCCCACATCCCATGTTAGCTCTGTAAATGTGGTCAAGATGACTGCAATTTCATTAGCACTAGCAGTAGTAGTAGTACTCCTACCCCGTTTGCGACCTGCTTCAATAGGTGTCAGTAGACACAGCTTCCCTGGAAGAATCCAGCCAACCCATCAAGGTCAGAATGGGGCCATCTGTCATGTCTCTTCAGTCATATGGGAAAAGCTGGACGTCCCTCCACGACCCAACCCCATCAGTGTCTACTGTTACCAATGAGGTAAAAGTGACATTTGAAGCTGTGAATGACAGTAACCTCAGCTACTGCTGTTGATAAACAAAGCACTGCATCAGGGGCAAATACAGGACTAAGAACGAAAGAGCCACTACATTCAGGGCTTCCAGTGAACCCTCTCTTCTTATTAAGGCGTCCCCTGTGCCTGAGAGAGTGGCAAGGGCCCAAGAAGTGACTCTACAAACCCCTTCAAGTATCAATCAGGGGGGCTCTTGCCCCGAGCAGCAATAACAACAACGATCAACCAGAAACTACTTTGTATTTAACTGTTACTAGCCAGAATGTAGACGCGGAATTGTCATCCATTTGTGCGGTGGCAACTGCAAGCACTCTTCTAAAGATGCTTGCCCTAGGTCAAAAGAGCCCTCGAAAACGCTCTGCATCTGTTTTGGAAAACCATACAATCCCAGTTAAAAGAGTATTCATTTCCCAGCAACCTTGGGATGTAAGCAGCCTATAACAAGCCTGGGATTGTAATAGCAACTAAGAAGATTCAGAGACCTGGCACCCCAGCAAGACCAGAGAGCGCTCCATGCAAAGTTACACTAAAACAGAGTAGCTCTCTTCCGTCGTCAAATCTTGGCTCTTTCTGACACTCCCATTGGAGCCCTGTACAACTCTCAGACTCTTCAGAATCTTCAGAAGAGCTCTTCACAAATCGAGAATGAAGATGCTGATATTAGCCTGAATGAAACTGCTTCTGGTAATAGCACAGCTGTACGCAGCAAATCCAAGTCACCAACAGATCAGCAGTGACGTTTCTCAGGAGGTATCTGCTGTAAGTGAGCTCAAGAGTTCGCTGCAAGACTACTCGCAACAGATGCAAATAGAATACAAGCAGATTGCAGCTAATCCTTTACCGTTGATGGCCAAGGGCAACTGCGACCACCAGTCAGCTCACTCTTCAGCAGGACATTGTTGATTTTACTGGAGCCCAAGCAAGCATAGACTATTTCCCCTTCAATGATGATGATATGACCCAGGACAGTATTGTTGAAGAGCTTGTACAGATGGAGGAACAGATGAAGCTGAATAGCAGCTTACAGTCCTACCTGAGTTGTGTTGAGATATCCCTCCAAGGTCAAGCCACAGTTGGCCAAGGAACAATCCTGTCACCCCATCAGACAAGTACACAGTTCTATCATTCCTCCCACAGTAGCGCCACTCCAATCCACACGCCAACTCCGACGCCCACTCCGACACCAACACCTACTCCGACTCCTACCTCCGAGATGCTACCAGGGGGGCATAGCTTGACCAGAGAAAGCCCTTGTTCTCGAATGACTACTGTTACCCCAGTGGATAGCATCTTAGGTGGGCGCCATACACCCATCAGCACTCCACTGTCAAACTGCAGCAGCAGTGTTCCTCCGAGTCCCATTGAATGCCGAAATCCCTTTGCGTTCACTCCTATAAACTCCAGTATAACTGGATATCATGATGGTAGCGTTGTATCCAGCAGTCCAGTGAAACCCATGCAAAGGCCAATGGCCACTCACCCAGATAAAGCCAAGCTGGAGTGGATCAACAACAGGTATAACAGTACCGCAGGATCTCCCATTATCTCCACCAGCTCCGCCATTGGTATCCTGCCCAGTTACCAGGATCTGGTCGAGGACCACTTCCGTAAACCTCATGCTTTTGCCATCCCAGGTCAATCTCTCCAGTCTCAGTCAAGGCTTCAGGACGGAAACTTGGGAATGTTGACAAATGTTTCTCCAGTGCAACAAGGACAACCAACCACCCCTAGTAGCAAGCAAGAAAGTTTTGCCATCCCAGCTCCGTTGGACAACAAAGGAGCAGGAAGCACATCTGGATCTGGAGGGGGAACCTTCAGGTGTCGCAGCGTTAGCCCGGCAGTTCGCCAGCGTAACCTTAGTGGCACCACTGCACAAACAGTCACCACCCCACGGTCTGTTGTTTCTCCCTTTAATTGCCCCCTGACATCTGAGGTCCTGAACATTTTGTCCAACAACCAGTCTGTTGTCAGTGCCAGCAGCTTGGCCCAGAGGAGCCAGTCAGTTCCACTGAACATCATGATGCAGTCTGAGCTGCTGCCCGTCAGTCACCAGATGCAGCAAAGCAATAGTGCTAAGATCACCACTGTGCTCCTTAGCAAGCTGGACACAGATGGAGATGATGCAATGCGAGGGCTTGGCATAAATAACCTACCAGCCAATTACACAGCACGGATGAACTTAACCCAAATTCTGGAGACAACACAGGGCTTCTCCGGAGGCCCCAACTCTCAGAACCAGCAGCTGCCTCTGGACTCAAGCCCTTCGTTAATTGACTTCCAGCAGACGGGTTACCTCATAAGCACGGAGGAGGAACAAGTCACCTTCTCCAGTGGTGACAATCAAGCACAATCGGGCTCTGGACTGCAACAGCAGGAAGAGCAGCTTCAACTCCAAGAACCGCAGTTGGAGCTGCAAAACCAACAGCTACAACTCCAGAACCAACAGCTGCGACTTCAAGACTCACCGTTGCAACTCCAGAACCAACAGTTGCAGTTGCCAGACCAACAACAGTTACAGGATGACCCAGATCTCAGCCAGCAGCACTTGTTTCCCCAAACCTCGCAGCAGGTTGTGGAGCAGCAACAGCAGCTTGACTTCAACACTACGGTCAAGGATCTCTTGGGGGAGGACAGCCTCAACCCTAGTTCACAACTCATTGGACAAGTGGCGTCAGAACTCAGTGCTGTGGCCTCTGACTTTTCAAGTGATATCCGGTTGACTTCTGACCTTTCGAGTAGCATTACTGACCTGAACACTTTGGACCCCAACTTGCTGTTTGACCCCAGTCAGCAGCAGGACCAATATGAAGATGCCACACTGGAAGAACTGAAGAACGATCCTCTGTTTCAGCAGATTTGCAGCGATACTGTGAATTCTGCTGGTTTCGATTGGCTGGAGAATAAAGACCAGCCGACTGTAGAAATGTTGGGATAATATTATTTCCTGTTCCTTTACTGTTGATGTTGCTGTTGTCGTCGTTGTTTATATTTATGGTTTCTGTTCTGCGTTTTGTTTTTTGTATTGCGATGTTTTGTGTATCCTTTACGTACAAAAGTATTGAATGATGTGTCTGTGCAGCAAAAATCTGGATGCATTGGACTGTCCAGTTTAAAGTGCCAGCCTGAGGTAAATCTCTTACAGGCACGTGCTATATCTGAATTTTTTACAGTTGTTTGGTTTGTATTCTTGTTGTATGATTTCATGGATCATTCCATTCATTTCTCCCCATTCAGAAGTCGTTTATACAGGTGCATCTCAATAAATTAGAATGTTGTGGAAAAGTTCATTTATTTCAGTAATTCAACTCAAATTGTGAAACTCGTGTATTGAATAAATTCAATGCATACAGACTGAAGTACTTTAAGTCTTTGGTTCTTTTAATTGTGATGATTTTGGCTCACATTGAACAAAAACACCATCTCAACAAATTAGAATACTTCATAAAACCAATAAAAAAATACGTCTGTATGCATTGAATTTATTTAATACACGAGTTTCACAATTTGAGTTGAATTACAGAAATAAATGAACTTTTCCACGACATTTAATTTATTGAGATGCACCTGTATGGATGGTCAGATATTTCCTCTGGTTCCAGCTGATAGTAAAGTACGTTCAGTATAGTGAGACATTACCTGGTGCACAAGCATATCCCTTTTATAGATTTCCTTCCTTTAAAACCATAGTAGACATTGAGAAACTGCATGCAAAATTTGCTCTTGTATTTCAATGAAATGCAATATTCCAAGTGACGAATGGTTGACTTTGGGGAATCACCCTTTCTAGACAGTTGTCTTAGCATCCTATAATGTGGCTTTGTGAGTTTCCAAAAGATTTCAAAAGAGTGCCCCAAATACCGTAAGTACAGTAGAGGTGAAATAAACACATCAACATATCGTCAATCAGTCAGTTCAATGAACTGCGAAGATCTTAGGTGCTACTTGGTGCTGACTTAAAGAATCACATTTACTGTACTTTTCATCAGCCGTCATTTGTTTTGTCAAAGTGATTTTACACATTTTGGAGGAAAAAGGTATTTAAGGCCATAATACTTGTACTGTTAAATCCAAACTGTTGGGAAGGATGAGATTTAGGTTTGTTTTATTCCAAAAAAATGGGAAGATAAGACTCCTCTGCCTTATTTCCAGAGTCTACGGCCTTATTCCATCTCATTAAAGGCAGAATTCAAGAATTTCTTAGAATGAAGACTTGGTGCACTTTTCGTGAATTAGCAGTTCTCCGTGTTCAGATGGTTGTAGGCTTTTGGCATATCATTTCAAACTGGTAGTGATGATGGTATGGTGATGGCTAGATATTCTTACCAACTCGAGATCAACAGGCAAACCTGTGTAGTTTCTCCAGCCTTAACTCCATACCAAAGAGCAGCTGAGGAATAACAAGAGATCGCGATCCGTTGAGCTTTCCATCTTCAGTCGCCCGTCATCTAAAAGAGATCTTGACTGTTTCAGTTCAATTTTACAGTAAGTGAATTCGCATTTGTGTAAATTATGTATATGGCGGATGTATAGATGGGGAGCATGTTGTGTAAGTTCACGAAGGCTACGTTTCTAGGCTAGTAGTGCGACATTTGTAAAAAGGACATAGTTGTTATCATGAGATTTCCATTTTATCAAGATGCTAATGGTGAGGATTTGTAGGTAGATTCGAGTGCCCTTAAGAAGAAAACGCTGATCATAACGAGTCCATAGCCAGCACGATATTTCGCTTGTTACGTTTCTGGCTTTCTGTGATGTGTTAGTAATTGTTGGGTCAGTATCTTGCTAATGTACCATTTTTCTTAGGAGTTTATCGGTTATGTGTAAATTGAAGAGAGGATATAATAGCATGGATTTATCAAGAAAAAAAAGAAATTAGATAAGACTTGAATATAAAGTTAATTTAATCGTGACATAGCTAGGTGTTGTGTGCAGAGACGAATCAAAGGAGCAGACACTGGAAAGGTTTGATAACGTTCATCTTATTGCACTAAAAGTTGCGTTTCTTTTCCCCCGTCGACAAACGACAATTGGTGCCCTTGATGTTTTTCTTCTAATGACAATAAAAAGGGGAATTACTCAAAAACGACAATGAATAATTGCCTTGTGTAGCAATGAGCTCTAATCTCAATGAGATCCGCGTTATACGACTTCTCTTACCTGAGAAGAAAATACGAGATTTAAAAATGGACCGCGAGTTAAAAAAATAAAAAGCCAACATGCTTTACCATGTTATAAAATGACTGTATGTGTGCATGTGTGTTAAACTATCTATGGTAGTAGTTGTTGTGACCACTCCTTTAGCCAATCAAAACCGGACGAGAGGGGACAAACGTAGTTCTTCAGAAGCTATATGCATTGTTTAATAAGTTAAAATAAGTCTGTTTCTGTTCATTGAATGTTGTTTTTCGTTTCGAAAATATCTTTAATTTTCTTTTATATATAAATATAGATATAAAAATGCCCATGTGAAGAAGCTGTAAATATTTTTTATGTTCTAGCATTTATTAAGGCACTGATTAATAAGCGTTTTTTATGTTACCAGTAAGACTCCAGTCCTCTTTTGATACACAGGGTTTGACGCCGCAGATGTCGTCTGGTAGAAAAACATGTTCATTCGGATCTGTAGATTTGAGCCTCTGATGTGCCGGTTTATCTGCTCTATGTTGGACAGTAGCTTGTTAATATTGCAGAAGCGTTTCAACAATGTTTTGTTCTTTTTTTTTTCCAATGGAAAGTACTCGCAGGTGAGTTTTTCTTAAGTGGTTTTAAAAGCCAATAAACATTTTTTAACCAACACTTGTGTCCAGTTTGAGCTTAACTGCGCCCTCTGTTGGTTCATATCGACACTGCAGCACAAAAAACTACAACCACAAGGTCAGGAGGTCATGACTGCAATGCATGCTGGGATCTCACCAACCCTTTACAAATCAACAGTAGAATCTATAACATTACACTATGAAATATAAGATCTAACTATCAGACATGCCACAGTCATTTAAACAAAGTTAGCTTTT
>QVTF01020812.1:3000000-3157500 GCA_003573665.1 Oxygymnocypris stewartii
AACATAAACTGATCTTGTTTTAGGTATGTTCAGGTAAAAGAATGTTAGTATCTTAACTAACCCTAAACTTTCTCATGTCATTTAACGAAAATAAAAAGGGGGGTGTTCAGTCTCGGAGAGCAGGACGTGGAAGCTGGAACCAGAGTGAGATCGGGGCTTTTATTTAATCTAGGTAGAAAAGAGAAATGGGGCCATGGAGGGCACACCTGTACCATTTCCAACACCCCTTTTCCAGGACTAAAAGTCAAGTACACACTGGATTGGGCAGGGCTGGAAAGCCGATCTGACGATCAAGGAGTCAAGCATGAAGAACACAGTCCATAACTGACTGACATCGTCCATTAAAGTGAAAACACGGGTTTTGCTGTACATTATTCAGGCTGCAATCTTTACGTATTGTCACAGCATGTAAATCCAAGTTGTTATTGAAGCACTTTGACAACTGACAAGACAGAGGAAAATTACAGCGAAAGCGGCAGCCCCAGCCATGTTTCTGCCCGCGCAATCGCTTCCATCACATTTGAGATTTTCCCATACGAGACACTTATCCATCCGCCACAAATGTGCCTCTTCACCGTGATGAATATTTCATGTTCTGATGGCACTTTTAAGATAGAACTAATTAACAAAAACTAGTTGATCTGGCATACGTTAAATCAGTTCAATTAAAAGCACGCAGACAAACGCTACATGCTAATAGCAAGAGCAGAGAAATAATTGTATGTTGAGGGGGAAGTGCTGAATGTTAAACAGGCCCTGTTAACAGCACTTTAGCACTTGGCGATGAACTCCTCTCAGGATTATACCGACCCTTGATAATGGACTAATGCAGATCGGCATATCACACAATACATTTGGAAAAACAGAGGCCTTCCAATGTCCGTGACATATCTACTGCCTGCTAAGCAATGAGGCAGTGCGGACCTGATAGACTGTGACACTCCAGTTGGGGAATTGTGCACCACGAACTTAAACCAACTTTGACTTTTGGTTTGGGAATTTTCAAAGCTCGCATTTAGACACAGATCTAGACGGTCTTGAAGAAAGGAAACCTTCGTCCTAACAATGATTGCAATGGCTTTCTGAAATTCACAGCGAGGAGGAAACGCGTTCTATGGTATTGTGGGGTAAATGTGTTAGCGCTGGGAGTGTCTCCACCCTCCCTTAATGGTTAGCTCTTGGCAGACAAGATGGGATGAAAAGTATAGAGACAGACTAAACCATCTTCTGAAAAATAAACAGAGCTTTTAAGAGACAGACAAAAGTACTATGGAAAGTGGACAACCGATTCACCTGAGAACGTTTGAAATGGTAATATTCTTCCTGTCCAAAACCGAGCGCTAAAATAAACCCGTTTTCTTTGTTTGCTCTATTTTTTTTGTCGTATTTCAATAGCTACTGCTTGACAAGAAATTGTTTTCATTGAAGAGCACATGGAGCTTTTTAGCAAAATGTGTTAAAATACTTCCTAATCCAAGCTTAGTATGCAGAGATGGCTGTAAGTCAGTCATTTTTAGGTTGATTTCCTTGAAAAGTATAACAGTATGTCTCTGTGATGCTTTGAAAACACTGCTCTGTTTGTTTGAACATCTCGAGCAGACTGACACAGCAACAGTGATTCAACCATTTGCATGAGTTTAGGGCGGGACTATCTGTTTGTCCAAACAATGGGACATTAGTGGGTATGAAAATAATTAGAAAATAATTTTTGCAGTTCTGGTTGGCGCAGAAATTGCACACTTCAGCTGCTCCTCAGGCGTTTCTCCAGAGAAAAGAACCCAGTAATCTCACATATGTCTCCTCAAATGATTCTTAAGACAATTTCAAAAGCTGAGATTTCAAGCTGTTTCGCCGCGTAAAAGCCATGTTACCAGGGTGTTGCTAGGTAGGATACATATTGGGTCAATTAAATATAGGGGTTTGATAAAATTTAATTGGGAACTGTAGTAATTGCTATGTCCAAATTAGCATTCACCACAAACTATTGGACTTGAGTGTACTATGAGTGAGCTGTAATTAAAAGCCAAGCCTAACAGATCAAGTGTAAACTAAGATACTACATATCAGTGCAAAACTAACCATCTTACAAGTGTTAAGTCTGAAAATGTAACTTTAACCTTGTCACATACACTGAATGCATGAAACATGGGGCAAAATAAGTGTGGATCAGACGCGATTTCTTTAAGACTGCAAGGGAAGCTCAGCTTCCCCTATAATTGTCAAAAAATGAATGGTCAAATATATGTACTATTATGTTAACATTTTATTGACTAAAAATGCGTTAAACACGTTCATCTCGAACGAAAACAATTTCGTTCAGAATCAGCTACTTAGGTCGGCTGACTCGATTTCCTTCTCATTCATTCCCGTAGCGTACAGTGCATTACTCTGTTGAAGCCCAGCGTCCATTGACTTCAATGGGGCTGCTTTAAACAGTTTTTTTCAGTGCTTAGAAACAAGACGGTCATTGGATAATGCTGCGATTATGTCCCGCCCACGGACGCTCAGCGTCTCTGGGATGAATGGAGGAGTGGGCTGGCCCGGACTCCGAGCGTCTGCGTGATGATTGGAGGGTCTGTCGAAAGACTGCATTTCCTTTTGATTGACAGCGATTTTGTACTATAAAAGTCACTGACACTGAAGCTATTCGAGCTCAGTCCCATCGCGGAAGTGTAGTCGAAAGACAAACTGCTGCAACCTATTTCTTGGTATTTGCTTGGTGAAATTGCTAGCCAATTTTCATCATACATTTCACCCAGATTCCTTGTTTCAGTTCAACCTAATTCCCATATTTCGAGTTTAATATCTTTTTTTAGATCGTTTGTTCATTCATTCATTCATTCATACATACAGTAGGCTAGAACATTTTCTTGAAAAGGAATGTTGGGCAGAATTTAGGTATAAATAAATGGTACATTTTTATGATGTTGGCCAAAAATGAGCTTCCCCTCTTTGAAAGACCAGCAGCCGCCACTGGTGTGGATGCATGATTAATTAATATTGTGATGTGACATTGTGTGGCTTTTAAACTGTAAACTTGTATCATAATCAGGGTTTCCAGGTCCACAGTTTTTCTACGGAATTAGGCTATTTTTATCTATTGCTGTGTGTAGAATTTTTTTTGGGAGGGTTAATGGTTTGACATATTGCTTTATTTATATTTGACTCAAAAGCTTGTACTGAAGTTTTTTAATCTACCAATTTATATTATTCTACTGATAAAACTGTGCTAGATGACTGTTAGGGAGTATGTGTACAGAAATACATGACAAACATCAAAAAGGAGAAGAAATGCATCAGTACAAGTTCTTAAAACTATAAATATTAAATGTTTAAATTGTTGAAAATTTGAATATAGAGTTTGGGCTAGCTTAGTCAAGTGATTTTTTTAGATCTGGCAACCCTGAACATACTTGTGATCATTTAGATTACTGTGAAATAAAATAAAGATGCCATGCGCTCTGAGAGACAGTTTGAATAGCAGTTTGTGTAATTATGAATGAGCGTGTCTCTCTGGGTCACCCGATTTGAATCTCTCGGTTTGAGTGTGACGTCACACTGTCCTCAAAACACAAATGTGTGTAACTACTGCTGGAGAAAAGTTAGTAACCGTCACAAACACATGCCATATTTACAATATGTGACACTTCATGTAACACTCGCATTTGAAGCTGAGCAGGGATGTACATTAGATAAAGTCTACTTACTCTAAACCCATAATCACCACGCTAAAGGGGCTGAAGAGGATGAAGACAAGTATGGTTTTAACTGGTGAGGGTTAGCATACCTCCCCATGTGTAAACATCCTGTATTTAAGACCACGTGTGGTCAGAAAGTAAGCCAGAAACGACAGTGTGACAGGGGTGGGGGTGTTGTAAACGAGTTTGTGTGTGCATGTGTTTGTTACTTTGCAAACCCAAAACCAGGAATACGCGACGATTTACAAACCACCAAGCTGGACTGAATTTCACCAGCAGACAGAGAAACAGAGAGATAATTATTATTATTGTATGATTATACAAGATGGACAATCCGAGAAAGCACGAGAAGAAAAAGAAGAGGAAAAAACAGAATCAAAAACCTCACAACCACATCCTCTTCTTCAGCCTAGGAGTGTAAAGCCCACTGCTAAGCGCTTGCCCAGGGTATGCTATCTCATTTCCAGGGGCTTTTTTTTCACTCGGTTTCTCCCCCAGGGCTTTCCACACAGCCTGAGAGCCCCCACTGAAATATTCACAAGGCACCTGAGGACACAGGTCTTTGTGGGGAGGTTCCAGGGAGGTCGGCTCCGGTTTAACCCACACACCGAGCGCCTAATCTAGGGGGATGAACACATCTAAGTGGCTGATGAGCACAGCTGTCACTCCATACACACACACGCACAGGCCCCCAAACAGCTCTAGGGAGTGAAGCACACCTGTATGCATCCTCGCGCACACAAAAGAGCTCCTAGTTTTTTTGGTAAGGGACTAATTTGATTGCACATCTGGTGTGAGGGTGTAAAAATAAAATACAAAATTTAAACGCAACAATTGTGTGTTGATACAGTCATGTTTGCGTTAAGCTTTAAATATTGATGCGAGGCATCATACGAGACATGTACTGCACAGATGTTTAATGTACAGCAGGTTTCCAAGCTGATAAATAGAATATCGGGCTTTGTGTGGTCTATAAAGTGAGGGGGAGAAGCAGGTCCCCAGTGTTGTTACAGGTTCATGTTTTCTAACCTGTTACCCACACAACACAGCCCACAGCCCGGGGAGAGAAGCCATCTTCCACACACTCCACCCACACACACACACATACACACTCAGCTGTGTGTCGTGTCAGCTTGCTCCCCCATACCCTGCCCCCCCCCCCCCCCCCACATCAGCACCCGTTCTCCATGAACACACACACGGCCAGTTGAACTACCCCCTCTTTATCTGTTTCTATCCCTCTGCACCATCAGCCACCTCCACCCCCATATCTTGCCTTTCTGTGCAAATGTTCAGATTAACAACCGCAACCACCCTGAATAAACACCACACTGCACTTTCGTGTTCAACTAACTGCCTGAACCTCCCTCAAGATACACTTGCACATCCACAGACATGCTAAACATGTATGCTTAAGCATTATAGCAGTACAAACAATTAAAGCAAACTCCAACATGGTAGATTCCCTCATATAATTTGGGAACATATAAAATAAGCATACTTTGTATATTAATTTAGCTGAATGCAACTTGAGCTTAGGGACTGGCATGCATAATTCAGCATGTTAAAAGAATATTCAGGGTTAAATAAAAGTTCAGTTCTTTTGGAAACTTTATGCTGTCAATTTCAATAGAAACGTTCAACTTTGTGGAACTCTATGAAATTGCTGTTTTGTTTGTTTGTTTTAAACATGGACTCATAATTAGTCCAACTCAGGCTCACTTGAAAAATATGCCTGTGGTAATATTTCAACAAAATTATATTATGCGTTTCATGACACCTTCAAAATGAAGTGTCCAGTGAGTGAATGTGGCAACATGAATATGGGAAACTTAAATTTAACAATGCTTTGTTATGTTAATTGTTGTAAATATCTCAGCAGATTAGAAATTAAATGTCCAATGAGAGGCCTTAACGAGTAATGTAAATTGACCTTTAGTTATATAGCACTTTATACAATACATGTTGTTTCAAACCAACTTATGCTTTATCGCACTTTAATATAACCCCATTTACACTAAACCTGACTCCAAACTTTCTCAATAGTATGAACAAAAGCAAATGTGAGATAAAAGGGCATTTGCTGAAGCAAATATGTCATTTTTGTATGCTTCTGAGTCTTTGAGCTCTTTTATCAGTTCTCATTTTTTCACTCAAGTTAATGCTGTACCAGGTGCGCTACCGAGTAAGTTTACTACATCTAAAAAGTCAAACATATAGATTGTTATATGATGCAAATGTCACCATTGTTTTTTGTGACACTTGAGTTTTGAGGTCATAACATAGTATTGTGCAAGAAACAACACAAAAATTTGTCTTAATTTATAATGCCCCCTGTAATCATATTTTGTTTGAAAAGGAATAACAGTGAATGGTGTTATACTGCCTCTAGTGTTCATTTCTGAATAAAATAATCGGTAATCGCCAGTAAGCCAACAATAGAGTTGAACTTGTGTTTAATATTCTTTTAACAGCTCATTAAGTGCTGAGCGAGGACAGGTATGATATTTCGGCTTCAATAAAGCAGTTCCTGGAACACAATGCTGTTCTTTACTCTTATTTCAGCCCCTCTCTTCCCTTTACCCCATGCAGTAGGAACCAGTTCCCCTCCCCTGCTTTCTGTTGACACAATACAACCACACCTGTGGGGAAGTCAATATGCATAGTGGACCAGAGCCCTCTCCTGCCTAAATGTTCTCCCACTTATAAACAAACACACACACACACACACACACACACACACAGAGATTCTACATTAAACTAAAACACCTGGACACGACCATGACACGCAACACCAACACTGCTCTCTAGAATGGGAGCTCTTGCTATAAAGAATACACAAATACAGTGTGTGTGTGTGCATATCGAAGAACAACCATTTATACATTTGGCAGATGCTTTAACCTAAAGTGTCTTAAAAACATATTTATGAAGGTATATTTTTATGAGTTTGTGTGTGAATCAAACCCCTGGGGTTTGGCACCATGCTTTACCAGACGAGCTGCAGGAACACAATCACTATATTTTATCCGCAAGAATAAGAGTTAGACAGTGCTTCTCATTATAACTCTGTGGAGTATCTACACGCTTTATAGTCAATAAAAGGAAGAAAGCAAAGCAAAGACCACATTTTAGTGGCTAATATAGTTTGAAACTATCAGAGTATATAACAGATAAAAAGACCATGAGAGTCTATTACTCTGGTTTGGTCAGCAACAAGTCCAGCACATGGTGTCATTAAATGATTCTAGGCTACCTTAAAATTACTGTTTTCCATCCCAGGAGAGCGATGGGGTGGACGGGCTGTTCTGCTACGACAGACACCTGCCAGCATCGTGTGCGCACAGTGCACACACACACACCACTAACATCAAGACACGTTACAATCTGTACATCTACAATTGTATAATAATGCCACTGGCATGCTTAAGTCATTATTCCATTAAAATCGAGGTCATGAGTGTCAGAGAGGCGGGGGAAACCTAAAAAGTGATTGGCAAAAGGAAGTTGTCATGTTTCCGCTTGATTCTGTGAAGATGGGCATGAGGACAGTTCCTTACATAACCAGTTCTTCTGCTCAACTGACTCATTTTTGCACTGCAGACAGTTACAATGCCATAAATACATGAATGTCATTTTAAAAAAGCGTAACAGTTCCAATTATTTACCTTCTTATATTATATCTTAATACAAATTAAACTAGCGCGGTTAATTTCACACATAAATGCACTGATAAGTAACCTTTAATGTTAACAGTCTGAATACGACATTTTCGTCTGAACTGTGACAAATATTTCCAACAAACCAATCAGAATCGGATGCACCTGTAGCAAACAAGAGCCGACACGCCACGAACAAGCGTCGTAATAATCAATACAGAGTGCCACATTCTTCTGACAGACGCGCTGAATGATAGTGTTGCGCGTAACGCTCGATTCAAATGAATCAATTCAGAGACGCGCTTTCTAATTCGTTGTTGACGTTTCTGTAAACCCGCTGATGTTCCGCCGTCGGCGAGTCAAACAAGTGGGGTCGCTCCCCTTAAAACCAACCCGTCAGCGAGGAGAAAATGGAGGATGACGGAACTGACCAGCTTTAAGGGGGCAGACGGGGGAAAAAGAGACAATAACCCAAAGAGCAGTGCTAGTGTCACCTAACGCTTCCCTCAGCGAACACTCGAATATACCCCGCTCTCCTCAAGCTGTATTAGGCTCAGAGTCAATGGATTCAATTATACAGGACATAAAATAATAGTAAAGTGAGTCCAAAAAACAAACAACAAAAATCCCCTTCCCTTTTCTGGTAGTAGGTTTAGGGTGTTGACGCAGCAGATTTTTCTAGCTGGAGAAATTCCCCTTTTGGAGGTTAAATGAGGGGAGGAGAGAGTGGGGTTAAGCCCTTGACTTCAAAAGCTGAGCTTTTCATTTAAATACAACCACCACATGCACTGACCCCCAAAGGACGTGATTCTAGGATTAAAACTTAGGGGAAATGTTATAATGTAAATAGTAGGCTATTAAGTTCCTGGTGAAATGAGAAGTAAAGCGTAATCAGCTTGTTCAAAAGCTTGACAAGACAAAAAGAAAGTCTCCCATCACTCCATTAAAACTCTATCCTGAATGAATGACTGCACATCTGACAGCTGTTCGCGGCGCGTGCATCATCTGTCATGAACACGTTCTCACCTGGAGACGTCAAACATGTTGCTCTCACGCAGTCTACTTCAATGACGTGAAAATAACGCAAACGCACCGGCTTCGCGGAAACTCGCAAATTGAACTTACCTGAATACCCGTGTTGAGGCGCGAGCTCATGTCTCTGCCATACATCCAGATGACAAGTTAAGTATGATTGTAAAAGCCTGAAACTGAAGCCTGTGCGGCGTTCAGAGAGAGGAAGTGCTGTTAGAGATAGAGTGGAAAGGTGAGAGAGGCATACCTGTTAACCCATGAGTTCTGGGGGAGCGCGATGTCGATGCTTTGGAGCTCCAGTATTTCGCTCGTGACAGGTTTGGGAGAACGAGCACGTCAACAATGTCAGCAGTCAGCTGGGAGACGCGTGTGTGTCGGTCAGTGTAATTCCCCTGCTCGCTGTCTCCCTCTCTCCACGCTCGTCTTTTTCTGTTATTCTCCCTCCCCTGCTTTTCCGTGTCTCGGTATCAGGAACCAACCTCCCCCCTCTGTCTCTCTCTCTCTCTCTCTGTGTGTGTGTGTGTATCTCTCTCTCTCTCTCTCTCTCTCTCTCTCTCTCTCTCTCTCTCTCTCTCTCCCTCTCTCTTCTCGACTGAGAGTCAAATACAGGAAATGAGGCAACATAAACGCTCGCATTCACCATCAAACCCTGGACAGCTCCAGCTTAACCTTATACAGCCATGAAGCCTCCGGGTCTATTATGAATATACAGAGGATCATGCACACTTTATTAGTATAAAGATGCTCAGCGTACTAATAAGACAGGTGGAATATGGGATAATTTATTTTCTACTCAACTAAAAAAAAATATTACAAAATTGAAACGAACAAAATACAATCAAAATAATAAAAGTAATTCAATCCGTGTCATTTTTGTTTAACCTGTACATGATGTGTGTGGGTGTGTGTTATTAATTTATATATGTGTTATATTTATATATACGTGACTTGTAAATATAAAACTGTAACTGTCTTGTATTGGTTTTATCATTACACACACACACGCACGCACACACACACACACACACACACACACACACACACGCACACACACACACACACACACACACACACAGAGAGAGAGAATGCATCATAATTATAATTAATATTTCATATTGAATGTATGTTATACAAAACATTGTAAATGTATCATCACAGTGTCAGTTTTATGGACATTTAAATAGAAAACTGTGACGGATCATTTGTTTTGTTTTAGATTTTGTCAACTTTTGTATTCACTACTTTGCTTAAAAAGTCTGCTGGTATGCTTATATAATTATATATCATAGTATATTATATTATGCTATATTATATTATACAAATTATATAAGATTTAGCTAAATATAATATGATTTATATAAACACACACATACATATTTCAGTGCATAATACATTATATATTTTATAATACATGTTGACATTTTATTATTTTAGCTGTTGCAACTATTATTGTCTTTACAAATGTTCTTTTTTATTATTGTTGTTTTAGCTAATAGCTCGTTTAAAAATCCTTTTGTCTACCAGAGCTGTGTTTAAACCGAGTGTCCAGTTCATATAGAGGTAGTGCTGGGTTTTCCCGTGGGTACTGCTGAATTTGCATGAGGGAGCGTCTGTGCGTATTTACAGGCGCGTGTAGCGGCTGCCACACGCTTTAGTCCACTGTGCGTGAGAGTGACACGCGCCCCCTAGTGGCGAGAATAGCGCTTTGAATTCACCAGCGAGGGTATGTCATCACGCTAGTGTTCTCAATCTGTGTGGAAGGTGTCACCTGCATACTTACGCAAATCGTGTGGTTACTTTGCTCATTTAGCATATTCTTAGAGATGCATTAAAATCTGAATGGCTCAACTTTACAGTCCAGTTTTTGTTATTTTAATGCTGTCTCTCATTGCTTAATTTATAATACAACAGTCAGGCCATTTTGTATTGCACATGTGCGTTTCAGAGCTTTGGCCGGATCGGAGCGTGTGTCAGGCAGGGTTTGTGTTTGTGTGTGAACTGTGTGGATTAAACCCATTGACCCGTGGCAGGGCTCCTGTCTTAGGCTCCTGTGCACACGTGTAATACTGATGTTCTTTAGCCACTCTCTGCGTCCGCAATCCGTGTCAGAATCAAGCTGCTTTTCTCCCTTGCTCTATCCGTCTGCCTGTCCATGTACGCCAACGGCGGTCTGCCAATCTGCCTGACACAACACAGTCTGCCTGATTACGCCTCCTTTTTATCCTTTTATCCCCCCCCCCCCATCCAGCATGGGGCTCAAACTTCTTTAGTCCTCTTATGTATTTATTCATTCATATCATGAACACTCATCAAAGCCAGGCCAGAGGGACAAGGGCCAAAGAAGGCCTTGCACACACATAAACATAGAGAAGTGACCAGACAACATATTATTTTCAAAACCTCTCAACAAATATGCTCAGACAGTCCTGCTAGCACTAGAAACTCTGTGCTAGAAAAAAAATATGAGAAAAATTACCATGTCAAAAAGAAGTACACCGTAACATATATATATATATATATAAAAAAAAGATTACTAATACAAAACAGATATACTTTAAAGGAATATACTTACTTGAAAACAGACTGTAATGTTTTCAGGCACCTAACGGCATTTTAATTGCAAATTAATGTAAATGTACTATAGTTTATATTTATATAATGCACTTCAATTTGACATTATAACAGTGCACTTTGAAAAAAAGTGTACATAATTGTGTTAAGAAAAATTGTCCCGAAAGTGTGAGTACATGTAAGTGTGTGCATATATATATAGTTCAAGATGGCGCCGTTGATGACGTCGTCCTCAGTTGTTTTTATGTTTTTGTTAGTCTGTCCTGTCTTTAGTTATATCCCTGCAATCAGTTTCACCAGGGACAAATTGCTGGACATTCAGAAGAACACACCACCCAATATTTTACCGGTTTTCATCTATTCTGATGTTTTGCTGGACACTGTAGTTGGCGGAGTAGTGGTGCTGTTTAGACGCTACAGGATGCGCAGACGGGGGAAGCGAGCCGGTGCACTTGTGAAGCTCAAACAGCGTGGATTCCGGACAGCACTGCCTAGCATCCATCTGGCGAATCTCCGCTCTCTACCCAACAAAACAGGCGAGCTGCTCTCCCAAACTAACAAGGATTTTTCAAACTCTGCTGCTCTGTGTTTCACGGAAACCTGGCTGAATGATGCAATACCGGACAGCGCATTACATCTGTCGAATTTTCAGCTGATCAGATCTGATCGCGAGACAGAATCAACGGGGAAATCGTGCGGCGGCAGGACGTACTTTTAAATCAATGAGAGGTGGTGTACAGATGTAACTGTGTTAAAGAAGACGAGCTGTCCTGATCTGGAAACGCTCTTCATTAACTGAAAGCCGTTCTACTCACCGCAGGAGATTTGTTCGTTCATTCTCGTGAGTGTTTACATTCATCTGCAATCACATGTGAGCCTGGCTTTACAGAAACTCACGGATCAGATCACAGATACAGAACAAAAGCACCTGGACTCTGTTTTAATCATTCCCGGGGACTTTAGTAAAGCAAATCTCTCCCATGAACTGCCAAAATACAGACAGCATGTAACATGTCCCACCAGAGACAGTAATATATTGGATCACTGTTACACAACAATAAAAGATGCATTTCAGTCTGTCCCACGGGCAGTTTTAGGACTATCTGATCACTGTTTGGTTCATCTTATACCAACCTACAAACAGAAACTAAAATCTGCTAAACCTGTATTAAGAACTGTTAAAAGATGGACTACTGAAACTGAGCGGGGTTTTACAAGCCTGTTTCTATCCTCACTGATTGGACTGTTTTTGAAGCTGCTTCCACCGATCTGGATGAGCTCACAGAGACTGTAACTTCATACATCAGTTTCTGTGAGGATATGTGCATTCCTACCAGGACTCATCTAACTTATAAGAACGACAAACCATGGTTTACTGCAAAACTCAGACAGCTCCTTCAGGCCAAAGAAGATGCTTACAGGAAGGGGGATACAATCTTGTATAAACAGGCCAAATACACCCTGGAAAAGGAGATCAGAGTGGCAAAGAGGAATCATTCCGATAAGCTAAGGATCCAATTCTCTTCCGGTGACTCAGCATCAGTGTGGAAAGGTCTGAAAGAGATAACCAACTACAAGACACCATCCCCCAGCACTGTGGAGAATCATCAACGTGCAGATTGATTTGAATGAGTTCTATT
Source organism: Oxygymnocypris stewartii (assembly GCA_003573665.1). Classification (NCBI taxonomy): domain Eukaryota; kingdom Metazoa; phylum Chordata; class Actinopteri; order Cypriniformes; family Cyprinidae; genus Oxygymnocypris; species Oxygymnocypris stewartii. Next base: position 3,012,601 of record QVTF01020812.1, read on the forward strand.
GCAGGTTTGAAAAAACACCCCACACCCACCCTGAACACCTCTCCACACAACCATTACACCTCCTGCAGCAACCCCCCTCTTCCCCACACCTGCAATTCAGATCAGAAAAGACGAGGTGCACCAGGTCTTCCGGAAGCAGAAAAGTAAAAAAGCACCACGTCCAGACTGTGTTATACCAGTCTGTCTGAAATACTGTGCTGACCAGCTGGCCCCCATCTTCACAAAGATCTTCAACAGATCACTGGATCTGTGCGAAATCCCCTCATGCTTCAAACGCTCCATCATCATCCCTATCCCAAAGAAATCCAAAATTACAGGACTAAATGACTACAGGCCTGTGGCTTTAATGTCTGTGGTCATGAAGTCATTTGAAAAACTGGTGCTGGCCCACTTGAAGGACATCACTGGACCCTCGCTCGATTATCTTCAGTTTGCCTGCAGAGCAAACAGGTCTGTGGACGAGGCAGTCAACATGGGACTGCACATGAGACTTATGTGCGGATCCTGTTTGTGGACTTCAGCTCTGCCTTTAACACTATCATTCCAAACCTCCTCCTGCCCAAACTAACTCAGCTCTCTGTCCCCACCTCCATCTGTCAGTGGATCAACAGCTTCCTGACAGAGAGGCAGCAGGTAGTGAAGCTGGGAAAATACACATCCAGCACCCATACGATCAGCACTGGAGCTCCTCAGGGCCGTGTTCTCTCCCCACTGCTCTTCTCTCTCTACATGAATGACTGCACATCTAAAGACCCTCCGTCAAGCTCCTGAAGTTTGCAGACGACACCACACTGACCGGCCTCTTCCAGGACGGTGACGAGTCTGCTTACAGACAGGAGGTTAAGGAGCTGGCTGTCTGGTGCAGTCTTAACAACCTGGAGCTTAATACGCTCAAAACAGTGGAGAAGACCGTGGACTTCAGGAGAAACCCCCCTGCTCTCCCCCACTTAGCATCATGAACAGCACTGTGACTGCAGTGAAATTCATTCTGATTCTGATAAGAATTTAAAATGGGGGGAAATATCATTATGAAATAAAAAAAAAATCTCAAATACACGTTGGCCACAATTAACGGCACCCTTTTCATTCAATACTTTTTGAAACATCCATTTGCCAGTTTAACAGCTCTAAATTTTCTCCTATAATGCCTGATGAGATTAGAGAACACCTGACAAGAGATCAGAGATCATTCCTTCATCCAGAATCACTCCAGACCCTTTAGATTCAGCTCCATGACGGTGCTTCTTCTCTTTAGTTCACCATACTCATTTTCTACAGGGTTCAGGTCAGAGGACTGGAATGGCCATAGCAGAAGCTTGGTTTTGTGTTCAGTGACTCATTTTTGTGTTTTTCTTTAGGTTTGTGTTTGGATAATTCGGTTAGAAGATCCAAACATGGCCCATTATAAGATTTTTTACAGAGTTAGTGACTTGATTATTTTTTATCTGTTGGTATTTGATAGAATCCATGATGCCATGTGTATAAACAAGATATCCAGGATCTCCAGCAAAAATATAGGCCCACAACATCAAAAATACAGAAGTATATTTAATTGTACACACGGGGTACTTTTTATCCCTGTGTTCACCAAACCCATCTTGAGAGTTTGCTGCTAAAAAGCTCATTTTTAGTTTCACCTGACCATAGAAGCCAGTCCCATTTGAAGTTCCAGTTGTGTCTGATAACTGAATATACTGGAGTTTGTTTTTGGATAAGCTAGGAGAATTTTTCTGGAAACACTCCCAAACAACATGTGGTGATGTAGGTGCTGTTTGCCAATTTTTTGTAAAGTATTTCTGTCCCGAGTTGCAACTATTTTCTGCAATTTTCCAGTTGTGGTCCTTGAAGAGTCTTTAGCCACTCAAACTCTCCTTCTCATCGTGCATTAGGACGATATAGACACAAGTCCTCATCCAGGCAGTTTCGTAACATTTTCTGTTGATTGGAAATTCTTAATTATTGCCCTGATGGTGGAAATGGGAATTTTCACTGCTCTAGCTCTTTTCTCAAAGCCACTTCACTAATTCGTGAAGCTCAATTATCTTTTACTGCACACCAGAAATATATTCTTTGTTTTTTTCCTCATTGTGATGGATGTTTAAGGGAATTTGGGCTTTGTTTTCCCTCCTATTTATATTTCCGTGAAATAGAAAGCCATGGCTGAATAATTAAATGTTCATAATCCCCCTGGAGTTAATCACCCCTGCTCAAAATTGTGAATATGAATGGAAAATATACTTCAGAGATATTTTACTCATAAGAATTTCTAGGGGTGCCAGTAATTGTCCAATATGTATTTGAGAAAAACAATTATATCATGATGCTATTTCCCCCCATTTTCAATAGTTTTAGTTCAATGAAAGGTTAGATTTTTGTGATAAAAAAAGATCAAAAGGATAAATAATGTAGGTTTATTTTCAGATCCTTCTTTGATCATATTTACTAAGGGTGCCAATAATTCTGGCCACGACTGTATATATAAATAATACAACATATATTTTGGTTTAAAGTTGTAATTATTAAAAGTTGTAATTAAATGTATTAAAGTTATAATACATTTATTGAAGTAAATAATATAGTTTATATTAAATTCTTTCATATTTAATTTAGCTGTTTGGATTATCGTCTTACCTAATTTTCCATATAAGATTTATTTTCTTATTGTTCTCTTTAAGAATCAGTAGCTAATTTACATGTTATTTTTTTTTAAATACTCTTAAGATTTGAAGTACACTACAAGTGTACATTCAGTGCAATTAAGCACACTTCTTTTTCACAAGGGTAGGTATCTTGCAGCCTTAAAACTTTGTTATTTAGGCCACTACAAATATATTTCAACTCATCAATGCACTCAAACACATGTACAAACAGACTGTAAATGCATAATTAAAAGAAAACACTCCCGTAAACGTCAGCACAGGAAACGAGAATGGAGTCCAAGTGCTGACACGCGTTTGAACTGTGACAACAGAAGGAGAAACATAAATAGCATCCTTAAAAACTTTCTGAAGTCTGAAATTAATTACGTCTTTACTCTGCCCCCCTGCTGTGAAGCGCAATAATCATTCACGTCAAACAAGCGGGCGAAAAGTATATATAAACACAAACTGTCATAAAAATAGCACGGATGGATTTCAAAGCACCGTCCCCCCACCTTTCACTATCAATTTGCCAGCAAGCTGAATAGTGCTCTGTTTCTGCCAGACTGTCAGTTGATGCGAAGAGAGACCAGGTGTGTGTCTGTTCTATTCAGTGATGCTCCGGTTTTCTGTGGGGAGCTCAGAGACGAGGTGTCCATCTAAAGGTGCAATGTGATAATAATGGCAGCTGACAAAAACCAAAACCAACTTCTACACTAGCACCCGCTCTAAAAACACCTCTCAAAACAAACAAACAAAAGAAACACAACGGAATGACAGTAAACCAATGATACCTTCACAGACATTAATGGATGAAGGGAAAAGAGGGTGGATAGACTGAGGAAAGGGAAGTGAGAGGGAGATGTTTTTTTTTACTGTAGACTAGATACATGACAGAATATCAAACAACACAACGGTGTTTTGAAACAGTATGATTCATTTGGACTCACAATTGGTATGAAAACAATCTGGCCTAATTTGGTGATCCACTATTGATTTTATTTTAGTCTGTTAGGCCCAAAACAGTCACAAACTACATAAATCCACCTCCAAAAGTCACGGTCGCCACATTGAAGGGTCGCTCTAAACACAAATGCTCAAAACCAAAGGATTTCGAAAAAAAATAATAAAAGGGTTTCAAAGGGTTTGTTTTTCAGCACCACACTTGTAGTCTTCTATCTTTCAAATTTCCACAGCATTAAGGTAAGGTTGAATGAAACCACTCATTTTAAAATCTTCCCGGTCTACTTAAAATTGTTCTGACATTGGTTTTGAACATTATAATGCGCATGATAACTTTCGTTAACTCTACAATAAGTAAATTCACTTCACCAGCTAATTCCTCTTCAACAGTGATGCTATTGAACCTCTGTTTTTGTGGTAGCTCTAAGATAGAATTCTAAAGATGACTGCACTCTTGTTTCTCTGGTATGAGGTCTATATTAGGGATGTGCATCTAAATAACTGTATGTGATAAGCATTTCGAAGCATAGTCAATGATATGATACATTAAAGATACATCCTTTGTTCCTGTGGCTCAGTGGTAGAACATTGCATTAGTAGCGCAAAAGGTTGTAGGTTCAATTCCCAGGGAACACACATATTGACAATAAATGTATAGCCTGAATGCACTGTAAGTTGCTTTGGATAAAAGCATCTAATAAATGCATACATGTAAATGTAAAGATACATATGAAGCAGCTACTGATGTGATATGATACGATACGTAATACCCCTATTACGATGCTGTGCAATCCAAATTTCAATTTAATACAACACTGTGATTCAATGCAATACGATGCAATGGAAAATTGTCTCTCAGGACACGACTCATTCTCCATAGTTTTGTGATGCTGACGAAAACACAAAACTTTATTCATGTAGCAGCAGCGGTGATGAGAAAACACGCTTGAGAAACAGGTTAGAGAGGAGAAATCAATTTACATTTAAATTATTTGTCACTTTCTAAATAATAAAAGTATAGCGCATCGACTAATTATTATACATAAATCGTTTTTTCCGATGCAAATATGTAAGAAACAATGCATCGCGATACAAATGCCAACTTGTGTCCGATGCGCTTTTTTTAGATCAACGCATCGCATCGTTAACTTTTATGCCAATGGCCCTTATGCGCATCGGTGAATCTTACCATCCCTAGTCTATATAATATGGAAGTAGGCATATTTGGACACAGCAATTCTCTGCAAAAGTATGCTGGCATTTACTTGCTACTTGATCAGTTTTATTTGATTATTGTGTGTTTTTGTGTTATTTAAGTGCTAACAAACCTCAGTACTCAAATAGATGATAGCGTTGCCTTCAAATGTATGTGGAATTAAACAGTATCTTTTTTAATTTAACCTTCAGACACTCCCATGAGGCCACGGGACAGGAGTTGTTGCAAATTGCATTGAAGAGTGATCCTGGTAGGTCACATAACCTTAACAACAAGGCAGATATAGTGCATCCAAATTCCATTCATGCTACCCATATTCATACTTTACAGAACAAACTTTTTAAATGGTCCCGAAGTAAATTTAAAACCAAATGTGGCACCTAGTAGTTCTGGACTCTATAGAAATTCCCCTTTGCAACATTATTACATTTTAACCAGTCCACACGAACAGACGCACGGCTCAATCTGTGCATGTTTTGATTGTAAAACAACAAGAGTCACAAGTAAGCTGGCACCCTCCTGTCTAGAGCTGGTTTAATAAACAGTTGTCGCTAATAATCATGGCGGTGCTCATGTAGAGGACACAAATGTAGCCTAGGGGTTTGGAGCCGAACACTAACATTTGAAATATGCCCCACAGGGGGGAAGGATGTGTAACTGAACTGTTCAGACCAAGTAAATGAACCAAGTATGCAAACTGCCCTTTACTTGCGGAGTTAAAACAAGGTTTTTACTGCAGTTAGAGCCCTTCATGTTAGAGACGGACTGTGCTGCGAGCTGGGCTGAACTTGGGCTTCTCTCCTCTCTCTTCCCACTCCGCCCACTCCATTTCCTCTTCTTCTCTCATTTCTTTTGTAGCACCGAATGGCCTTGGCTGACCATCACTAACCACCCCCTCGCTGCCCACCGCCTCTACCCCTGCCCGCCTCAGAAATCACTCAAGGCCCTCTCTCTCTCCCTCCTGCTCCCTTGTTTCTTTTCTGCTCGGTTCTTTGCAGCCAGAGGTGACCTTCCCCAGCTTACAAGCACATTGACTGAAGGCTCGCCTCCTGTTTAGCTTTAACAAGCTCCTATCTTTTCTTTCCATTTCTCTTGTTCAATGTTAGTTTTTTAAACATAAAAACAAAAGCTAGCCAGACCACTGTTCCCTAACTCTAGTCTCTCTCCCCGGCTTATATCTCATTTACTCGCTCTGTACTTGTAGGGGGGGAGTATTAGAGTACAAAACGACCTTCTCTTGCCCCGAAGCAAAAACATCATCTTATTGCAGAGGTCGCCCTCCTGATACAGCGCTCCAGGTTGGAACACTATCCTGCTTGTTTTTAATGATGTCAGGGAACACACAAATCCAGGACATCTCTCCCCCTTTTTTCTTTTGAAATACTAAAACCCTTCCTTCAATCTTTCATAGCGAGAGAAAAAGCCTTTCCAATTCCTTACAATAGCTACAATTAAAATAGTAATATTGGGAAATAGTATTACAAACTGTTTTCTATTTTTTTATTTACATTTACTCCTGAGATGGTGGCTACTGAATCTCATTTTCCACAAGAATATTAGATATATAATAATAATAATAATAATAATAGAATGATTTCTGAATGGAGTAATGGCTGCTGAAAATTCAGCTTTGTCATTATAAGAATAAAATATATTAAAGGAGAAAACAATATTTTAATTTGTAATAGGATTTCAATGCAGCATTGGTGATCTTCTTTCAAAAACATAAAAAAATTTAATTTCTCAGAACTATTGACCTGCAGTGTTTATCATAAAAATATAAATGTATTTAAAATAATTATAATAATATAAAGCTTCTAATAACTGAAAAATCGCATAAATTATATACATATTAGAATGGTTTCTAAATGGATTAATTGCTGTTGAAAATTCAGCTTAGTCATCCCAAGAATAAAACACATATTCAAATATAATCAAGTTGAATACAATTGTTTTAATTTGTAATATTATCTCACAATATTACAGTTTTTACTGTATTTTTAATACTTTCCTCCATCCCCCCCCCCCCCTTGCAGCCTTGGCGAGCTTCTTGCAAAAACATCAACAACAATATTATAAACCTTTGGCATGTAGTGTATATCATAAAAATATAAATGTGATTAAAATAATCATAATAATACAAAATCTAGAGTTACTCTAATAACTGAATAATTACATGAAATATGTAAATATATTAAACATATACATCTTTAAAGTACTAATAAACAAATCTATAAAATCTACTAATCTATAAAAAAATGAATTTTACCAAGAGAAATGTCTCAAATATAAAAGCATTTTTGAGCTCTTCACAGCTATCTCAATCTGTACACCCTCACGAGTGGTTTGTAGATCCAGTGAGAGCTGTGTGTGTTGAGTAAGGGGGAGGAAAGGGTTAATGCTCAGCATCGCCTCCTGCTTTAACAGAGCAGCAAGCCATTTCATTTGACCTTCCCTGACCTTTAGGGGCCGTGACACACTCCCACACCAGAACAAATTACCCCTGACCTCGCAGGGAAGGGGCAGCGCTCGGCCATGAGGGTGCTCAGATCATCGGCTCTGGGCTTTACGGGAACTACAATACATTATACACCAATATATGTGTGTGTGTGTGTGTGTGTGTTTGTGTGTGCGCTACGCAGGAAATCAATGCATTGTGTATTCTTCATTAGACAATACCAATGTATTCTGGGATCTACACAGCACAGTTTCATGTACTTCTTCTATGTTGCCCCAGGGTGATTTCCAGGAGTTTTTGAAGATTTCACAGTGTGGTTTCATGTAGATAACCTTTAGGGGTAAAACACAAGAGGAACTGATGTCAGTAAAAGCCCAGAAATACTTTCAGACATTACCTTTTTTGCCCACATGAACGTGTGATTGACAGGGAAACACTTTTGTGACAAGAGCTTCTCCAAACACGTCAACATCCACTGCCATCCCAGTCATGTCCAGCTTTCTTCATAATTCCCCTCTCGCTTTCTTCCTCATAGCTTCACTCATTTACTGTATGGGTGAATCATACTAATAAGTCAAGTCTAGATCATGTTTCATCCTAAATTTGAATGTGTCTGGATGCAACCCACGCTTGTGTTAGGAACATGAAAAAACCCTCAAATCATGTGACTTGATGAGAGGTGGTTTGTTATTATAATAATGATTGTTATTTCGCCTGATTTTTGGATGATAACATAAAAAAAATCACATTAGCAACCGCTTTAGGCAAAGCTGAATAAGTTTCTTTCTTCTGTTGAACACAAAATATACCTTGAAAGTAAATCGAGGCCATCAACTATTGGTTAACAGCTGACGGCCTCGATTTCCTTCCAAAGTATATTTTTGCATATAATAGAAGTCAAAAGGTTTGGCTACCAACATTCCTCAACATATCTTCTTTTGTGTTCAACAGACGAAAGGAACTTATTCAGGTTTAAATTACATAAAGGGGAGTATTTTGTATAATTTAGTATATTAAGTGCAAAATTAGTGCGTGAAAATAAAGCACTTTAAGAACAGAAGTGTACTTTTCTAACCTGGGTATCATTTCTCTCAATGCTTCTCAATTATGTAAAAATTACAGTAATGGCATGGCATAAAATACTTTACAAGTCAATTAATCATTTTTAGCTTTACATTTAATGAAAGTATTGCAGAGTTCTTAGTTGTTATAAAAATGTCACACTTAAAAATAATGTTTTTTACAGGATTCGTTTTCTATATGGAGCACAATTCACATCATAATCATATTTCTTTATATTTAAGGATGAAATATGACTTATTTCTTTCTTCCTCCACTTCCTCTCGCTCACAGCCTACTCCTCCTCTTCTCAAGCTGTTCATGTATTGGGGAGCATTGTTTTTTTTGTATTTCTCTGTCATAATCGTCTCGGAGGCTGAAGACCGTTTCCACACTAGCGAGGTGGAGGCCTGTGTGTCTGAGCAGCGGTTAATGTGAGAGGACAGGCCCCCAGCCTCTGCCGCGAGAGAAGAAAACACACGATAACCACTCTTACTTTTTTGTATCTTGGTCCTTTTCTTCCTCCCTCCCGCACTGAGGGAAATGTATTGGAAAGTAGCTGGCACAAGAGCCCGTGATGTCACTGCTGGTAGGTGTTTAAGCAGCTTACTAACATGAGAGGAAGAAAGAGAAAAAGAGAGAGCACACAGCGTGGGTTGAAAGGGTAGGGGCATGTGCTGTATGTGGGTATGCGCTCGGTGGAGGATGATGTGTGTCAGAAGGGCAGATACATGGAGCCGGGAGTGACCGTTCTTAGGCTGTGCATGTCGAACCTCGAAAGTCCTTTGCACACCAAGGCCAAAAGTATAACGCTAACTATAAAGTATAAACTGTTCAAATTCTATGAGAATAAGGAAGTCCACGCTTTCAGAATGACTGTTTCCAGCTAATGAGAGATAAACACATTGACAGCCAATCAGAATCCACCCCTTCTATAAAGGATTTAAAGGAGCAGATGAGAAAACTAAAGTGTGCACGTAAACAATGTTATTATGCACTGGTGTGTAAAGTACGATGCCGTTTTAGTGCATGCAAAATAAAATAAAACGTTCTGAGAATAAAGTCATTATATTTTGAGAATAATGTCAGCAATACAAGATGAATTAATCGGTGCAGTATTTTGTAGTAGTATATTACATGAATAATGTGAATTTCTCACCACCTACTCCACAAATAATGTCTGTGGCGTCCAATTTTTGGAATTAAAAACAGCAATAAAAACTGTCTAAAGATTGTATACATGGGAAATGATTGGAAATACAAGTCCATTCAGCATTTGTATTCAATTAATGTGAATTTTCACATGAATTATTTATTAATGCAATATACTACTTTATACTCAAAATATTATGATGATTAATTTTATGTGACTATTATTTATTCGTATTTCTGTGGCATAATTTCTCCAAATGTAACAACCTACGACTCTATTCTCGTAATTTTGACTTATTAATATTGACTTATGAATAGAAATATTGACTATTCTAAAAATAATATTACTTTATTCTCATATGACTTTAATTTCAAATTGCTACAACTTTATTCTCAAAACAGTACAACTTTAATCTAATTTCTATGAATTTATTCTCATAATTATGACTTTATTCTTAAAACATTATGATTTTTTTTCTCGTACTGTTCGCAATTTAATCGTATTTATTTCATTTAATTGTATTTATTTTAGTGTGGCACTAAAACACTGTCATAGTAAAAGGATAGTTCCCCCAAATTTGAAAGTGTTATAAATTTGCACAAATTTCTTTCTTCTGTTGAGCAATATTTTGAAGAATGTTGGTAACCAAAAGTTGCTGGTAGCCATTGACTTTCATCATGATAGCATGGAAAGAAACTCAATTCATAAAGGTTTTGAATGATATGACTGAGTAAATGATGACAGAATTGTACTGTGTGAACGAACCCTTTAATATAGAGTTATTGCTCTTGGTTCAGGCCTTAACAGTACGTACGTAACTTCGGTACGTAACTCATGTTCGTGCCAAGGACATCAAATAAATTGTGCAACATGTCGAGAAGAGGCGTGTTAGATTTCTAAGCAATTGGACTGTAACTCGATATACTTACAGTACATATAGCCTAGGGATCAGAATATTATAGAAACTTGTGGAAAGGCTGTTTGGACTTGGGCTAGTAAGCAACCACTTAGCAACCACCCAGCATACCATAGCGACCACTTTAGTAATGTTCTAAAATCTACAGAACACCTCAGCAAATGCAATGCCCATAACAACAGGGGTGTTTTACACAGGCAACCATTGCATTAAGAGAAAAAAAATCTATAATAATTCAAATAATTTATTAAATATTTATTAAATAAAAAAAATAAATTAAATACAATTTAATTTTGTTTAATCAATTAAATTAATATTTGTTAATTTGGGAATATACATCTTTGTGTCTGGCAGTTTGTTTCTTGAAACTAATGAAGACAGGATCCAGAGTGAAGACGTCAGAGTGACAGATTACACACTTTAGGGGGTCAAACAGAGATTCCAGCTGTGTGTGTGTGTGTGTGTGTGTGTGTGTGTGTGTTTGTAACGATGAGAGATTTAAACCCCATGTCTTGTGTAAGAAGACCCACCCTAATAATTTCCACACTCCCACAGGATGGAATGAGTTAAAGGACGCAAAGGGAGAGGCATCATGGGAAGGCGTGGGATTCTCTATCCGTCTGGCCTGTTTTACGGTTAGAAAGAAAAGTGAGGTCAGGAAAGGAGGAGTTAAGGGGCAACAGTGATAGAGATATACTGAGGGAGGGAAAGAACATAATTGAAGGGTAGAGCCACTGATCAAGGCACACAAGAGGAGTTTCAGCATCATCTACACAAAATATGCTCACACGCCAAAATAAACATAGCCCAGGACAGAGCCTTGAGGCTATGTTCATATTTACTGAACTGATTCTGAGGGGAACTTTGTGGAATTCCATCGAACGCACTGAAACATAAGCGTTCTCAATGGAGCCCAGAGTACAACACTCCTATTGATGACGGAAAGGACATTTAAATTAGCCAAAATATTGAATAAACAAACACAGAATGGACAGGGAATGTGAGGAATATTATAAATGACAGGCATTCTAGTTATATGGAAATGTGTGGTGCTTTCAGTGGAATTCCGTGGGTGAAACAGCCACATGAGTCTGGGAAAAATGCATTGAGTATTATAAACGGCAGATGCATCTGAAATATCTTTTTTCAAAAGGAAAACAGAACAAGTTTCTATGAAGTAATAAACATTTAGGTACACCAGTTGCGATGGCATATACCCTTCTGAAATAAATAGGTTCTATGCCAGACTACCCAAGTGTAAATGAACAGTGTATAGAGCTGCACATGACTCGGGATGCAGGATTTTTCACACATTTTATCATACGTCAGATGAAAATTGTCTTGAAAAGGTCACAGAAGCAGCATATTTTGAGGTGTCTATATAGCACACATAGTGAGGGACCAGTTACACAACAAAGACTTAATACAGAACGCAGTGTTTATTAGAGGTTTTGTTCAATTCCATAACCCCGAGTATGAACCAGGCACACCAATGATCTGATACCCCCCTCACAGAAACATAAACAGGCACACACACACTCAAACAGATGAACATGTCTTTGTCTTGTCCTCTCAGCAAACTCACGCTGATGAAGACGCAAACACTCCCTCATTAGGTCACTCCTCCCCCATCTCTCCATTTCTCAGTTTCTCTATCCATCCCTCCCTTTCTCGCCTGACCAACTCCTCTAATTTAGTTTTTCATTTCTTCTCTCACCTCTACTCATCCCCCTCCTTCCTCTCTCTCCCAAGAACTCAGAAAAACAGCCATGGATGTGTTAGAAGACGACATAGTGTACAACAAAAGGGAAGAATTACATAGGAATATTACAATTTGTTAAAGTCTCTGATGCTCAGCAAGGCAGCCTTTATTTGATCAGAAATACAGTAAAAAACTGTAAAATAACATTACGATTTAAAATAACTGTTTTCAAATGTATATATATATATATATATATATATACATACACTCTTACAAATAAAGGTTCCAAAAGGGGGTTTTCACAGCGATGCCATAGAAGAACCAGTTTTGGTTAAGTTCTTAAAATAACAATTTTTTTCTTAGTGTGAAGAACATTTAAATGATCTGAAGAACCTTTTTGCACGATAAAGAACCTTTAGTGGAATTAAAAGGTTCCATGCATGGTAAAGTTTCTTTGTGGAACCATTGATGCCAATAAAGAACCTTTATTTTTAAGAGTGTGTATATATATATATATATATATATATATGTGTATGAAGAAATCATGTCATATATTATATGGCCAGCAGTTATATCATCCTCCAGCTCAAGACTGGTTGTCCACTGAAGTTAAGCAGGGTTGAGCCTGGTCAGTACCTGGATGGGAGACTCCTGGGAAAACTAGGCTGCTGCTGGAAGAGGTGTTATTGAGACCAGCAGGGGGTGCTCACCCTGTGGTCTGTGTGGGTCCTAACACACCAGTATAGTGACGGGGACACTATATTGACAAAAAGCACCATCCTTCGGGTGAGACGTTAAACCGAGGTCCTGACTCTCTGAGGTCATTAAAAATCCCAGGATGACCTTCAAAAAAGAGTAAGGGTGTTACCCCGGCATCCTGGCCAAATTCATCCACTGGCCTCTGACCATCACGGCCTAACAATCCCCATACACTGATTGGCTTCATCACTCTGTCTCCTCTCCACCAGTAAGCTGTGTTTGGTGGGCATTCTGGTGCAATATGGCTGCCATCGAATCATCCAGGTGGATCCTGCACATTGGTGGTGGACGAGGAGTATCCCGCCTTCTATGTAAAGTGCTTTGCGCACCCAGAAAAGCGCTATATAAATGTAAGGAAATACTATTATATATATATATATATATGATATAACCAAACACAAAAACACATTATACACAATATATCAACTTCTGATCCTCACTTCCTCAACTTATCACATTTTACACATGTAGACTAGATTACTCATGCCCAGCAAATTCTTCAAAAAGAAGAGAGAGCAGTGTTAAATGAAGAAGTTGCAAGGAACATAGAGCAACACTTAAGGAGAAAAGGGAGAAAGAGATAGACGCAGCTGTCTCATTCCGTCATATAGAAACGTTTTTAAACCTTCATAAATGAGCACCACATCTCACAGGGGAACAAGAAAGAAACTGAGAGAAAGAATGCTGAGGGAGAAGCAAATAGAAATCCTAATCAATACAGTCTCTATGAGCAGTCAGCTCAGACACAGAGAAAGTGGGTCAAACAATGGAAGAAGAACAGGAGTGAGCGAGGGAGGGACTGAGAGGGAGAGAGGAGGTTTTGACCCTTCTTGACTACCTATCTAAGACCCACAACCCCCGATGGCTTCATCTGAGACTTTTGGGAGATTCTAGGCAATGCATTGTGGGATGCATCCTGCCTCTAGTCAGCTCAGTGACTGTAAGACACAGTGTGTTTATGTCTTAATGGCTTAGCCGTGCACAACTGTTCTAACACACTGCAGAACTGAGTCAAAACCGGATTTCATGAGAGCAGAAGATATTTAGCGTAATTTAGTTATGCAAACACAGATTTACCTCCCTCTTGGCTTATGTGAGATTGATAATGTTGTTTTGTGGGTGTGCATGTGACACTTTCGATACTGTTTAAGGGTCTACTCCAGCGACAATGCAGAAAATATCATTAGGAAAAACGTATGCTGCTTTCCTTTGTCAAAAAAAGAAGAAATGATCATTTTTAAATCATTATTTTTTTATGTTTTATTACAAAAGCACTACTTTTGTTGTTATTGCTTTTATTTTATCGACTACAGCGGCTGTCTGTGTATTATATTAATGTATTGGCAGTTTCAGTTTTTAGCAGTAAGAAATAAAACTCAATCAGAACTCCGACCCACAACAGCTCTGAGTTAGTCCATCTCAAGTGGTACACAAATTGTAAAACTGGTTGCTTGACTTGTGGTTTTAGTGATTTCCTCCTTGTATTGGTAATGTAAAATGCAGCAGTCATATTTGTGTTCTGATACACAGTAGATTTAGACTATACAGGCATTTATGCAAAACTGTATTAATCAGCTCAGGAACAAAAACTGCTCTGTAGAGCACATTACAAGATACCTTCATTTATTTTAGTTTTATTTGACTTTACATACACTGTTCAAAAGTTTGGGGCCTGTAGTAGTCAATAGTTTTTGAAAGAATATATAATAGAACAGAAATACGGTGAAATTATAAGTATATTTTGAAAAACTTTCGACATAAATACTTTTTTAAATGCAATTTATTACTGTGATATAAAGCTGAATTTTCAGCATCATTACTCCAGTTTTCAGTGTCACATGATCCTTCAGAAATTATGCTCATAAAGATAAATTTATTGTTACTATCAAAGTTGAAAACAGTTGTGGTGCTTCATATTTTTGTTGAAACAATTTTTTTTCAGGATTCTAAATAGTATAAAATTCTAAGTTCAAAAGAACAGAATTAATTTTATATAAAAATATTACAATGTTAATTTTGTAATATTATAAATAATTTTACTGTACTTCACTTTGATTAATTGAATGCATTCTTGCTAAATAAAAGTATTTATTTATTTTTTAAATCTTACTGACCCCAAACCTTTGAACGGTAGTATATATGAAAGTTTCAGGTATTCAATTATGGGTAAATATGGAATCAAATTACTTCAAATTCAGTGTTTTGTCACTGTACATGAAACCAGGACATTTCACAGTTCATAGTAACAAACAGACATTTAAAAAAGGTGTTTTGTTTGCTATATTCAGATACTGAGAAAATGAAATTAAAAGGGTATTTTTTACCCTGAGGGCCGTTTAAACCAAAAACACACGCAACAAACATCTATTTTACACAAGTTACACTAGCTGTTAAACTACCTGCACACTTTCAGTTCATGAGCTGCTCATGTTCCAGCCGTTCATGACAGACAGAAACTTTACCAGCTGCTTTTATAACACAAAATGTTCTTTCTCTCATCAGGGAAGGGGATGTGAAATCCGACAAGGCCTGCCATGAAGAGGCACCCATGACCTAAAAATCCTTTTGTGACGCAGAGCACCTTTTGCCTTCATGTGAAAGCGTGCAGAGAGGTAAGATGAAAAGAGTTGGTGGAAAGATCTTCAAAATCAGAGAACAAAAGCCTCATTGGCCATCTCTTCCCCTCGACCTGGGTTTGTGGAGGCCATTTGTGGAGCTCAGAGAAGTGAAGAAAGAGAAGTAGAGATGTTGGTCACTGTTATACACAGAGCCTATGTACACACACACAAACATGCATGATCTCTCAAACGTATCTATCCAGATGGTGTTTAACCTTCCACCCACACACACAAATGCATGCATACACACACGGTCCTACATCTTTCTCTTCAGCCAAAGTATACACTTTAGTAACAGACCTCTTACCCAAAAATCTTTTCACCCTAAACACATTACGATGATCTTCACAGACCCAACCCTTCTCTCTCACACACACACACACACACACACACACACACACACACACACACACACACACACACACACACACACACACACACACACACACACACACACACACACACACACACACACACACACACACACACACACACACACGCACGCACACACACGCGCACACACAGAGTTCTTCCCCTGAGGATAAAGCCTATTGTTAAACACTGGTGGGATGAACTCAAAGAGGATCTACACTGCTTTTCATATCCTCTATAGTCTATAGGTCCACCTGACATGTATTATTCATTAATATTTCGTTAGTTAGATAATTGGCACAGAGTATGCACCTGGTATCTATGGCTTAATTACGAAGCCCATACATGACATGCAGAAAATAATAATAAATTGTGCTCACAACATAAAAATGTAGTCCATCTTTTACGTAAACCGTGTGTATGAGATAATAACTCAATTATTATGTTTGTCATATAATTTTTTCCCTGCACGTCATGTACAGGGCTCCGTATTTATTTAAAGTATTTATGCACATTTTCCACAAGTTTATATGATTCTTTAGTGTCTTAATTGAAAGTCTATAACAGGGCTATTCAATTAGTTCCATGTGGGGGCCAGATTGTTGAATTTAAAATTTGAAGGGAGCTGGGTGGGGGCAGTCGTCCCAATGTCTTTTTTTGGGGGGGGGGGGGGGGGGGGGGGGGGGTCATTATAGGATGGATATGTACACACACTTCCAAAACACATTTATGTTCAAACCACTTGAAAAGTCAATTTTGTATCCGATAACCCCTTTAAAACTCTGTACTTTTTTTATCTCATTCCACAAAAGTTTCACAGACAAAAAAATGTCAGACTATTTAAAACAGTATCACGTAACCAAAGTCAAAGTTAAATAAAACTGATTCATATCGGTGATGCTATCTCTTAAGGAATAAATTAATCATTATGTATTTAGTTATTTGTATGTGTGTATATGCTTAGCATTTTATTTCAGGTCTTAAAGGAATAGTTCACCCCAAAATAAACAATAATCCATACCCTCATGTCATTCAAACCTGTGGGATTCTTTGTGTGCGAAAACAGATGATATATATATATATATATATATATATATATATATATAAATATATACACACAGTTTATTAGTCCTGTCAAACAATTAATAGCGATTAATCACATCCAAAATAAAAGTTTTTGTTTACATTATATGTGTGTGTATTGTGTATATTTATTATGTATATATGAATACATACACATACTGCATATATTTTGAAAATATTTACGTTTATATTTATATTCATACAATTTATATAATATATAAATATATTTAATATATAAAGATAACGCATTTTTCTTAAATATATACATGAATGTGTGTATTTATATACACATATAAATATACACAGTACACACATATATTATGTAAAAAAATACTTTATTTTGGATGTGATTAATCGCTATTAATTGGTTGACGGCACTAATATATACACACACACACACACGCACAAGCACACATAGGCTATGTATAATACATTATGAACATATCATGGTTATCTTGTATCATTTCATTCTGTGTTGACCAACAAATATACATATTTTAAAGAATGACATAGGCTATGTTTATGTTTTTAAGTATAAATATATGTTATACTTTAAATAACATATGTTAAAGAATGTAAACTAAAAGTGGCCCAAAATGAAAAGCAGTCATTTACTCACCCTCATGTGTCTCTCCAAAAATGGTATCTTCTGTGAAATGCAATAATGGTAGGCTATTTGTATCTCCAAATACCTCATAAAAGTCCATATGATTCGTGTTTGTTAAGTCTTCTGAATTCATTCTACTTTTGTTTGTGAAAAATAGACTGTAACTTACCTATATTGACTTAAAATCTCGTGTTGCACCATGGGACTCTGGCGCGAGTTCAGCACAGAGAGCGCCACACAGAGGCGCGGAGGAAAGCGCACACAACTCAGACCACGTGTTCTCTCGTGTCTCGTCAACACGGTGTATTTAAACAAGATTCAAGAACCCGGTGCTGCCTCCTGAACTTTAGCATCCATCGGGATAATATATAGAAGCTATTTTAAATATAATGCATTTGCAGATCAGTACTGCCCCAGTGATGTTGGTATTGTTGTGAGATGTGTCATGGTCATACCACAGACTTCTATTGTTTCACATACAACTAATTAAAATACTAATTATCCCAATTCACATGCTGACAACATTTGCTTTGTATAGCTATATACTGTCATTACAAAATGGACGTCCCTGGAAGTTTAGTGTTTTATATCCTATATATATATATATATATAAACTAATTTAAGTGGTTAACCACAGACTCATAACTCTTCCGATTTTTTTATTTTTGTAAAATTATAATTGTATTATATTATTTATTTAATGAAATGTTGGTCATGTTTAGTTTAGTGTTGCACATATTCAGATTGCTCCCCATAAGTCTGTGTATAATGTGAATTCCAGTTGTTTTTATTGAGACAAAACTGCTGAAAAGTTGCAGATTTTCATATAAGTTGAACAAACCTTTTAGGGGACATCCTCAAAAATAAAAATGCTTCTTGAAGAGTCAAATGAATGTCTTAATTCGTTATAAAATGACAAACTTTGTATTTTAGGGTTAGTCTATTGTAATTTGCTGAGTTCAGAAATTGATAAGATTAAATTTCACTAAATTAGTCTCATACACACAATTGTTTTATAGGCTACGGGGTTGGCATTATGGCTAAACCTCAACCAGAAACATATCATATTCTCTTTTATATGAACGTAGTTCTTTGTGTAGAACCTGAAGTAAGAGCTTAAATGCTGGTGAATGGTGCTGTTCTCAGGTTAGCATGAGCTCTATCATCACACATGGATGATGGTCCCTCTAGTGGTGCGTGAGGTTCCACGAACAGCCCCACAGAGAGCAGAACAGATGCATCTGCTTTATGTTATCTGCAAACTGCTACCTGAGTTACAGATTATAAAACCCTCGGAAGACCTAAGCAGGCACGATTCCATCAAATATCTTCGCTTTGACTCCCTCAGGATTCCAGACTCAGACTTCCCATTTAGAATATAAGTTGTCCACTATTTACATTAAAAGACCACTATATCTTGTTAATGTTTCAGCAGACTGTCCCATAATCCCCGTTGCTCTCCGTGTTTGTCTCCACACCCTTCACGTGTGCAAAACAGCTATATCTTTGAATCTAAGAATGACACTGAACAGACATTGGGACTTAAGGTTAATGCTTGGGAAAATGTGCATAAACTATACCTTTAAAGCACTCGGCAAGCTCTTTTAATTAAGCTTGTTTGGGGGAAATGCGTCAGCTGAATTGCATGATTTCCCTCTTGATTGACACAAAAATTGACATTAAAATATCAAAAGCAGTCAATGGCATCTATGGAGAACAACACAAATCAATCCTAATAGTAATAAATAAATTAAGAATAGAAAAAAAAATTATGCAGAGAAAGAGAATTTTGGTAACCAAATAATCTTGAGATCATTTATGAAAATAGAGAATGTGATTATGATTGGCAGGTTTTGGGGTCGGTTGGCACATTGTAAAATAACTCTTTCATAGCAGATGTGAACATGTGCAGTACCTACAGACAGACAGACATACGCACGCACGCACGCACACACACACACACACACACACACAGCACGCACGCACGCACGCACACACACACAAAATCACATAGCACACATGACATGGCCGAAACCTGCGTAGACATTGAAAGTGTGAAAGTGATGTGACATGTGGCCAAGTATGGTGACCCATACTCGGAATTAGTGCTCTGCATTTATCCCATCCAAAGTGCACACACACAGCAATGAACACACACCCCGAGCCAGTCATGCTGCGGCGCCCGGGGAGCAGTTGGGGGTCCGGGGCCTTGCCCAAGGGTCTCACCTCAGTCGTGGTATTGAGGGTGGAGAGAGCGCTGGACATTCACTCCCCCCACCAACAATCGCTCCCACAACCTTTCGATTACGAGACTCTCTAACCATTAGGCCATGACTTGAGAGGGATATGTCAGTTTTCAAAATAGCGGTCAATCAATGTGTTCTTTTTTAATTGATGATCCATATAAAATATACATTAGGTTGATTTAAAAAGTTTTAAAACCCAGTAATAAACAGTTAAGAAATGCTTGAAATGAAACCACTTAAAATATGAATAAAAAATGTATTATAAGGATATGCGCATTGAGTGGAATATGTTTAGTTTAAAATAATCATTTTTTATCTTAAAATAAATCTTTTTGATGTTGTGCCAACCAGTGCTTGCGCATTTGCACAAAATATATATGGTCGTACTGTACATAAATACATTTACTGAACATTGTGTGACACTGAACTGATATGTTTTACCCAATGACTTTCATTTGCACCTATAGTTGGGTTTTAAATACATTTATTAATTCATATGGGTTCTTGTAAATCCCCAAAAATACAACATCTTGCGAATCTGTAAAATTAGATGTTATTATAAAGTAGTTTTGACAAAGTCATAGCATTGAATAATCTTTTAACTCACTGAATAAACAAATAAATGAACAAATAGCATCTGAAAATATAACACCAACAACAAATACCATAAGAACAGTGATTTGGTGTGATTTTGGCGGCATTTAGGTGGTTTGGAGGACCGCTGGTTCATCCGTGTGGGTTTCAGCGAGACAGTTTTTCATGGGCTGACGAACCTGAGATTGACCAAAACTCAAGCATGCTCAGGTTAGACAGTCCTCGAAAGCACTGCTCATCCAGAGTGGCCAGATCACACCGACCACAGATTACTTGCATCATCTTAAAAAAAAAAGAAAGAAATTCAAAAAAGAGAGAAAAAAAACCTCTCAAAATCTAGACCTTCCAAAGAATTTGGAAAATGAGTAATTCGTCAATTTAAATTGTATCCATTTGGATGATGAGAAGAAAATAATTGCACATTTTCTATTTCGTGAATGCAGGAAAAGCATGGACAAAAATATGAAAATATGGAATGCTAAAAATAAAAAATTAAATAGAAGCAGCAGCACAAAAAAATCTGATTTTAAACCATGCTTGGAAAAGTTACTAAATATTTCCTACAATTTCCATTTGACCACAATGTAAAAATAAATCCAATCCAATCTGGAATACTGAAAACTATAATATTAGCATGATTTCGGCAATTTTCAGATTGTGTACAGGTACATGAATCAAACTTTAAACACTCAACATCACGTTTACAAAAACACACTGACCACATCTTAAGAAATCTTATAGAAATGTCTCCCATAAAAAGTACAGCATATGTGGCCTACATAAAAAATAGTTACATTTAAATAAATAAATAAACTGTTCACATTTTACTCTAAATGTG
This sequence comes from Oxygymnocypris stewartii, assembly GCA_003573665.1. NCBI lineage: Eukaryota > Metazoa > Chordata > Actinopteri > Cypriniformes > Cyprinidae > Oxygymnocypris > Oxygymnocypris stewartii. The sequence goes on from QVTF01020812.1 coordinate 3,033,824, forward strand.
ACTGCTCTTACGGTCTCTGTCATGCTGTACTGTATGCTGCAGTATTATATCATGATGTGCCAACTTTCGCGCCTTTCCAGTTGGAAAGGGCCACTGAATCCTTTACGTTACAGCATCCATAACATCTAAATAGCTACATACATAAAATATGAATCATTAATTTATTATGAAGCAAAACTAATGGGTTTAAGCAGATGCAATTATTATATTAGAGCCACTTAGAGACAATCAGCTCAGCTGTGTCTGACTGCAACGGCCTCGTGGCTTTACAGAACAACACCGTCCCACACGGCTTTAACCCTCCATATCTCTCAAAGATCTGTCTGTATCAAAAAACCCATAAAACCTTGCTCCTACCATCACTTTTGACAGCAGGAGGATGTTCAAAATCATGAAATCTTATGAATTTATTCAGAGATGCGTTGGTTGACCTCGTCACTATAAACTTAAAAATATCTGCACAAACATCATTTCAGGTGCATTTCAGACTCCAAAAAGTCCTGGATTTCTCACTGTATGTTTAATTTGGGGTTCATTGTGGGCTGGTACACGCAGCTATGCAGAACTCACCTCTGCCTTACCTTCACAGATGTCGATTCGCTCCTCGTCGCTCCACACGGACAGAGGACAGTGTGCTGAAGCCCTGTCTTGAATCAGCAGAGAAGCCGGACCGTCGGGGTGATGCTCACACACTCGCTCCCTCCAGCGCTGTGACCTGCAGGGCCCTCGAGAGCTGCTGGAGATGCATGAGCAAAGCGCCTCCTTCCTGTTTGTCACTATGAACAAGCTTGCGGTAAACTTTCCATGACATCTCAATATTGAGGGCCACTCGAGCACGTTTCATTCATCTCAACCGTTCCCTTTTTGAAATGTCTTATGTGATTGTTTTATGACAGAGGAAGAGCAAGGTTATAGCTTTTCTGAAATAAAAATTTGGTTTGCAGTTAGTTTTAAACATGGCTAAATAGTAACTTTAGCCTCAGCTTGTTCATTTTATCCTGCTTATAACGATGAGTCATATTAACCAAAAACTGTATTAGTCACTTACATTAATACTTGAAAAAAGATACATGTTCTCAGTTTGTAGAAGTAAAACTCTTATGTAGTAATTAAATGTTGTGTGATGAACTAAAAGGTGATCTTTTAGTGTAGAATACACTGAGAAGGGTAGTTATTACAGTGTTGACTATCATATATCAGAGTGGAGTTAATTATGGAAACTGATGAAAGATTGCTTAGTTTCCATATCAAGAGGACAACCACAGCATCCTTCCTGTATGTTTGAGACATGAATGAGTTTCAATCCTGCCGTGTTACAAAAAGCATTAAACAATAAATAACGGTGTCATAAAGCAGTCAAGCACATTCTTCTCTTCACATCTCTGGACAGATTTGGACATTTCAAGCCAGGTGTAGAAGATCTGGCTGAAGAGAAACACGGTACTACCATACAAGTCTGGAGTCCATGGGGTTTTGAAAGAAGTCTCTCGTGCTCAGCAAAGCTGCATTTATTTGATCAAAAACACAGTAAAGACGTGTAATATTGTGAGATATTATTAGAAGTTAAATGAACTGTTTTCCATCTGAATATATTTTCAGATGTAATTTATTACTGTGATGAAAAGCTACATTTTCAGCATCATAACTCCAGTTTTCAGTGTCACGTGATCTATTCAGAAATTATTCTGATATACTCGGTGCTCAATACACATTTCTTAAATGCTGAAAACAGTTGTTCTGCTTAGTTTAGTCACTTTTGTTCAGCGTAATGCTTCCTTGCTCAACAAAAGTACTAGTTTCTTTAAACGCCCCAAAAAAGTACTGAATGTTCAGTATGTGCAGATTTTTATATACACACATCCGTGTATATGCAATCCAAACATCATTACATGAAGCACGTCACAATTATTACACTGCTATTTATCAAATATTCCATTCAATCAAATAAATAAACATGAAACATTTAACTGATTTTAAATGAATTTATTAAGCAAGGGGTGGATATGAGTCACTGTTATGTAAAACATCAATTATACCAATCATACAGTGTAGCAGTCTTTACATAAAAATATCAGACTGACCAATCAGAATCAAGTATTCCAGAATGTGTGCAATGACAATGCAATAAAATAAATCTTAGACTATTACTCCTGTTGTAGGACAAGTCACAGTCGGTACATTCACTAGGCCTTGACATTACCACTGAAGATCTCCATGCTCCCTTATTAATAGAACATTGTTCGCATTTTATATTTATAATATCCTTTTTTGTATATTGCAGAGCAGCATTAGATTTTTTTTTGGTTGACTATTGTGAGTCAGCATAAATCAAACAAATAAAACAGTCGCATCATTTCTATGATGAACTCATTTCTTCAGACTAGGTACTTTCTCAAAGTGCTCAGTGGGGTAAAAACGATAAAACCGATATCAACGCGACACCCATAATAAGAGCAAGCGGCTTGAATTTCAGGCCAAACACCACCACTTCCTGTGGGCTAGTTTTGCTCTTGTATGTCCTCGATGCGACGGCGAGCATCGAGCAGATGTCAGCTATATACGGTAAAGACTGCTATAGACTCACTGGACAGATGCAACATGCTGCACTTTAGGGAGTAAAAAAAACAAACAACAGAAGTCAGTTATCGTCATCGCAGAATGTGAACTTTTTCCTAAAGATTAGATGATCTACAATACAATAGATCACATCTACATTTAACAGGAGCTGCTCTTTCATGTTTATGTTTCATAAATAGATCGAGAATCCCTTAAATTGAGCTCGACATCTTCGACAGTCTAAATCTTTGCAGAAAAGGAGTTGTACAGAATGCAGTGCTGAGTTGTGAAAGTGTAATTGTTAACAGCGTGTGGTTTGGTCAGCAGCCGTCAGCAGGTAAAGCGAGAGAGAAAGTAAAGATTAAAACAAAGCAACGCCCACACACGTTTTCCGATGAAGTGGTCCTTCAAAGAAATTCACTGTCTAAGTGTAGCAAGGCAGCTTCGAGTGCTACTTTACTCTCTAAAGCTTGACTGCTGCATGAAACCGAGTCCAATAATAATAATAATGACACTGTTTGCCATGACAAGGCATACACGAGCCGAAAATACTGAACATCAGATTTCAGAAGTGACGGCAAACACGCAAGGCAATAAATCAACAGCACGTGCTTCAGAATCAAACACTACACACACCTTACTTTAGACGGCAGTACTGTACATATTAAATAAAGCACATACAAAACAACTACATAAACCTTCATAAATACAACCTTTCTTTTGGGAAGTGCCAAGTATAAAAATATTTGATATTGTACAAATATCCGGCGTGATTATGAGATTGGCTTCATCAGTCTGAGCGGGTGAGATGATCTGACACGCGTCAGCAGCTGGGCTCATCCATGTCATCATCGCTCCAGTCTGGAGGCGCATCTGTGCCAAAATACCGATCCCCAAAATTCCCTGAAAAAAAAGACAATTCATTCCTGTAATGTGTCTGGATGTTTTAGACGTTTCATTATTCTCATTAGAGTCTCCTTACTTTATTATTATAAATAAAGCAGTACAAATAGTATTTTCATTTCCTCATCTGATCTTACTCACCCATAAATACACACCCATATATACAATTAACCCGTTTACAATATTTAGAGTTGAAATATTCTAGCGGAGTCCTCCGTGTGAGTTTGTCACATGACACACTGCATCCACAATATGTATTGGCTTATTTAATCTTTTTCTTTTTATTCAAAATATTCACAAACTGGAAAATAGTACAACAGATTTGAATGCCACGTCAGCTTCTGAGACAATTTTCACGAGTTACACGAGAAAATACAGAAATACAATGAAAAGCACCAAAGATGCAACATTTAAAATGTCTTACATTTACATATGATAAACTGGTTTTCTCTTATTCTGTAAATAAATATATTTCACGTTTTAAACATTTACACGGTTAGTTTTCACTGAAACGCAGAGAATCAGAGTCGGACCACCTCCTTTAAAGAGTAAACTTTACAGTAACTGCTTCTATAGATGGAGTATATGAAGTATTTAAATGTTTGAAACCTAAAATAACATCACGTGGTTAAAAATACTGAAAAGTTGTGAAATATGACAAGCGGTGAGTGAGTCTCACAACTCAAAGCAGGAAAGCAGATTTGAATTTAGCATATAATCATGTGATGCACTGAATGTTCTCATCACAACGATTATCCACGTCAAAGTTAATGTATAATAATATATAAAGTAATAACTATGAAACAAAAATCACACATTGCAAAAACCTCAATTGTCCTATAGGTCCTAAAGGTAAAAAGTCACTTTCCATTAAGCAAAGTATAATTTATTCATTTAGTTCTTATGATTTGGGGTGAAATATGAGCCAGACATGCTCAAGGCTGGTTTTGTGAGAATGGCCTGTTTGTGTAGAACTTTTAGGACAAAAAGCCAAGTTAAGCAGATAATCTGCCAGTTAAGCAGATAAATAATGCTGATGAAGTCTCACCTATGCCGGGGATGATGTGGAACAGGTCGTTGACCTTCTTGTCGACGGCGGTTGTGATGATTTTGACCTGAGGAAAGGCGTAGGCCACAGAATGGACGCCCATCTCAGCCATCAGCAGAGACACCAGCAGGATCTTATCCTCCTGAGCATCATGATCCTACACACACACACACACACACACAACTCATGAAGAAAATACAGTCCCATTCCTGTAGTTCTGTGCCATTTATTTCCAAAGTCATTTCCACCACAGAAGCATCACATTTTATATATAATCGCAAATGTGGATGTTTTTTTTAGTTCATGCATCTTCAGTGTTAGTAAATGAATTATATTTAAACACATGTGAGAGTACACCGTGTGTTCTCAGAGGGTTTATTTTGAACTTCCACCGGTGCCAAAAGCGCTCATAGAAACTGATAAATACAGCTCTGTGGAGCTAACATGTGAGAATGTGTAAAGTTATGTCATGCTCCATGGCTGCTGTCAGCTAGTGAGGTTTCTCTGATACGCCTACACTGACAGACAGACAAACCGGGCCGCTCTACATGTGGTGCCTGAGTAGGCGTGTGTGTCTGAGCCACTGCACACGATCAGTTCCATTAGACGGCGAGGTGCTGTGCAAGAAAAAAGGTTCACATGCAGACTCACAAGTAAAACTCTGATGGCCATCATGGCTGCCGCTCCGGTGGACACAGTGCAGTCCATCAGAATCACGTGATCCTCGCTGATGTCTTTGGGCAGACGCAAATAGTGCAACTGGACAGCAACAGAAAAGACAAGTGAAATGAGCAGCAATAGCATATCTAAATTAATGAATACATACAAATTAACAAGTGAGTTCATGCAATTATGTAAAAAAATTATCTTTAAAAATGATATTTACACTATATTATAACTGAGTGGTACTCTAAAAAACAACAAATTGCATTGCTGCATCATATTGCTGTCAGTGTTGGAAGGTTACTTTGGAAAGTAATAAGTAGTGTAACAAATACTTTATTCATATAACGGATTACTTTCTGAATATTATTCAGTTTGAAACAACCAGGCAGGGTTTAACCTTACAGTAGGGCACAGCCACCACAAAATCAGACTTTAGCTGGTTATTTTAGATAGAGTTTCAGATTTAAAATATTACAAAATATCTTAATAGCTATGATACTGTTTTTGAAATCAAATCATTGCATATCTATGACATGAGACACTGGCATCTAACAATGCCTTCAAATAAAAAAATTAAAGTTAATCTTACAAAATAAAGCATATACATAAATTCAAAAAGAAATTAAACCGTTATTGAATAAGCATGTGTCCTATTCTGTATCCTAAACTCCTGAAACACTGGTGTCTGCAATTTATGAAAAACATCAATTCAATCTGTAAGTGTGTGAAAATATTCATCTGTATGGGGGTCAAAGATGTTAAGATGTCCGAATCAAAAGAAATTCACAAAAGGCATTTTGTGTCCATAGAAAGCACATTAAATGCAAGTAAAGTGTCTACTTTTAAGGTTTCAAATAAGCTTAATAAATGTCAACATTTGGTTAAAATAATGTTAAATTGTCATTGTCATATTTATGTAAAAATTCAAACAATTAAAGTCATGTTTATTCTGACTTGTACATATTAAAATATATAAAATAATAGGGGAGCATAATACATTTTATTGTTTTAATTTAGCAAAACATTCTTATTTACAAATGGGCGAAGCCTAGAATAGTGGAAAATCTTAACATTTTTAAATTACAACTAATATTTTTTTTGGGTGAAAGTAATTAGTGTTTTAATATTTCATAAATTGATTTTTGTTGTAAATATGCCTGACAAGATCGTTACACTGAATTACATTTTAGTGGGTGTTTTCTGTAAATCAGGGGAAAATGTATGATTTATTTTTTTTTGCACAGAAAAACAAAAACAATTGCAATTCAATTAAACAAAACTTTAAAAAAAATGTGAAAAACAACAACAATTTAAAGCATTATTACACTTGTTTTTTTTATGCTTAAACCCTTTTTCGTCTTTGACCCACCCCCCTTTGTAATAGTTAACATTTTCATTAGTAATTGTAATTTAAAGGCACATTGCAACAGATTAGCTACATTTATTTAGTAATTACATAACTCTGTTTCATGTAACTAGTTACTCCCCAACACTGATTGCTGTGAAGAACAAAGATACGAGTAAGATTAGAACACTGCTGCAGACAGATTTCATATTTTCATTGTCTTTTTGTGTAGTTGACACATTATAAAATCGCTGAAACCAATGTTTCCACATTTTTTGTTTTTTCCTAGAAAATAAACTATGTTAACTATGAATAAATTGAGATTTATCATAATTTGAATTACTTAACTGATTGCAAATCCGAAATAAACAAATAAAACATTCTTTAAAAAAAAGAAAAAAAGTTACTACACTTTAAAGCAGCAAAAAAATCAATAACTAAAAAATGTAATGTTACAATAAAATATCGATCAATTGTACTAATAACACAAAATACTGTAATACTGAAACGTCTTGCTCAGAAAACGTTTAACAATAATCTTTGGGGACCAATTCTCACTATTAACTCAACGTTTGTCTCAAACTCCTAATTTGCTGCATATTAGTTTTTAGGAAGGTAGTTGTTAAATTCAGGTATGGGGTAGGATTAAGGGATCTAAAACATGGTCATGCAGAATAAGATATTAATATGTGCTTTTATAAGTACTAATAAACAGCCGATATGCCAGTAATATGCAGCTAATAAGAAACTAGTTAAAAGTGAGAATTGGTCCCTGTACTAAAGGGTTAACATTTTACTGTATCTCTCTGATGCGTGTAAGTTCTGGGGGGTAGTACGAGCAGAAAGGGGCGTTACCTCAGGCTCTCCTGTGTCCTGATTGGTCTGGATGAGGATTTTGCCAATGCGGACATCTTTGCACACGGCCCTAAGCGCGGGCTCCATGGTCTCTCCCGCCCTGAGAATCGACACACCCGTAATCTGCTCAAAACAAAAAAGAGGGCGAATCTGTGATATCCTTTTTAGGGCAGAAACTTTTCTACACCACACAGAACAAAGAGATTTCTGTATGACAGAGAAAATCCCCAAACGAGCAGATTGATTAGGCTGAAGCACCAAGAGATTGCACAAAAAGACGTTCTTCATGGCACATCATTTTCTTACCCTCTTCCCATGAAAGTTTCGGCCCTCGTAATCTTCTCCTTGTGGGGTCTGAACAACGTGAACCTGCAGCAGATAACAGACAAACTGTAACGTCAAGCTGTTTTTGTCCAGGCATATCACATGAAGCTAAACTGATCTTCCTCTCTGATTAAAAGCCACAGTAAAATGTCAGCAGTAACATCATGAAGCTCACTAGCTCACTGTACTTCTCCTGCGAGCGTTTTAAGTGTAAAGGTCGCTGTGTTGCTGCTGCGCATTGCTAAGCCGATTTCTATCATGTTGAGTTTGTCGAGTTAGTCTGAGTTTCCACTGCGGTGGACCAGTGAGACAAGTTTCCATGTTCACGACGAGGTCTCCATGCCCACACGCTCTGATCCGTTTGCGTGCCGTTATTAGGTCGATCTTAAGATTCCCCAGCAATCCCTGCATCTTCGCTTGGTCAGTCACTCTTTCCTCACCTGAGATGGAAGGAAGGACAGCGCTCTCTCGATCAGGAGACGCATTAACCTCTTGGAGTAGAAGATGAACTCATCTCGACTGGTCTCTTTATTTCTGCAACAAGCACAAACGATACATTTACTTACTAAAACGACAAAACAGTTCTGTTTATTCGTGTTCAAAAAATTTGAATTAAAATTGAATATCTTTTTTATAACCTTGTAAACATTTTATTCAAAATATTACATAATATACTTAAATGTATTACTATTAGTTTTAGAGTTTTACTGGTTAATTTAACAGTTAGTCAGACATTTAAGACCTCATAAAACAAATGGACCAAGTAAGTAGTAGTAAAGTAGGACTTCCTCTATTTTAGCATGCAATAGCCGTTAGTTGATGTTACAGCCTAGCATAACCACGCACAGCCTGTGACATGGACGAAAGCAATGAAAAAAATAACTTTCAAAATGAGTACATTTCAGCCACTGGCTTCTGCTTCTTGATATTGGTAGTTGGCCACAGGTAGTATGAGGGGGAGGGACAATTTCCACCCAATAATGGGTCACTGGTGTGTTCTGAGAGAGTGGACGGGGGATTAAATAAATAATACAAAAACAAGCAAAAACAAATTAAAAAGAGAAAAAAACATAACAAAAACAAAAGCTAAACTAGGCTTAAAACTAAATAGACTACTAAACAAAACCAAAAAAGAAAAACTAAACTAAAAAAAAAAAAAAAAAAACTCCCCTCCAAAAACAAAACAAAACAAATAAAAGGAACCACATTTAAACTTACATTTTTCAAAGAAAAAAAACACACAAATAAAAAGAAAGAAAGAACCTACAATTTAAAAACACAAAACCAAGCAAAAACAAAAACAAATCAAAACAGCAAACCAAAACATTTCCATAAACGTAATAAAAAACTGAAATGCAAACCTACGCAAAAAAAAACAAAAAAAAACAACGAAATCAAAGGAAACATTTAAGCTTTTTTTTTAAATTTAAGCTTTTTTTTTTAAATACAAAAAGAACTACAAAACCAAGCACAAAAAACCCGAATTAAAACAAGCTAAAAACGTAAAAAACAAAACAAAACCATGTTAAAAATTAAACAATATAACAAAGCTAAGCTTAAAAATCTTAAAATAAAACCTCCAATAGCACATCACAGCGTATGATGTTACCTCCTACTGCTGTTTGTATTTACACAACTGTGCATTCTCTCTTCATAAGTTATGTAAATAATTGGCAAATTGTTGGACATTGTGTACTTTTATACAATACACATTTTCAAAGTATTGGCAACAAAACTATAAATGTGTTTTTCCACGTTACTTCACTCTGGACAGCCACATGAGATGCTGTGCAGTTAGTCTGGAAACTCTCTGTACTGCCAAGTTTTACACAATGCATGCACTGTTGTGAGATGTGTGAAGTAAACAGTTGTGTGTGTGTGTGTGTGTGTGTGTGTGTCTCTGACCTGATGATTGTGTGCATGCCGCGGACCTGTGGAGTACTCTCCAGAACACTGAGGGTCTGCGGAAGGGGCTGGGCCTGATGGGCAGACGCCAGGGCCGCCCTGTTACCATCATCAGCAAGAGACACAAACAGACAGGAAGTCATCAATGCAGTGGATTAAAAGATACGTTCATTCCAGAGACACATGCTCACACAATAGTGTCACCCAAACATTAATGCAATGTTAGAGGAGAGCGTGAAGCGAGGATTTAGAAGCATACAGGAATGATTTTTATAATAGAGAACCAAGGGACAATCTCCAAATGAAAACTGACCCGTCTATGAATTAGTGTTTAGATATATGAATATGGTGGTACAAAAAAGTATTTTGCCACTTCCTTTCATTATAAATTTTTTACATTTTAAAGTTTCGTTTAGTGAAATGTTTTGTTCATAAGGTTGGGTTGTTGAAATGTTTGGGGTCAGTAGTTTTTATTGATTGATTTATTTTATTTTTTTAGCAAGGATGCATTAAATCAATCAAAAGTGACAGTAAAGACATAATTTTTAACAATTATTTCAGTTTCAAATAAACACTGTTCCTTTGAACTTACTATCCATCAAAGAATCCTGAAAAATGTCACTTCCACAAAAATATGCAGCAGCACAACTGTTTTCGACATTGATAACAATAAATGTTTCTTGAGCAGCAAATTTGCATATTTGAATAATTTCTGAAGGATCATGTGACTGGAGTAATGATGCTGAAAATTCAGCTTTGCATCACAATAGATTACATTTTACTATATATTCAAATAAAAAACTTATAATAAATTGTAATAATATTTCACAATATTTTTGATCAAATAAATAGCAGTCTTGCTGAGCATAACAGACTTCTTTCAACATTAAAAAATGAAAACCAAGCCCAAACATTCAACCAATCATAGTTATGCATTAAGTGTTCAAATCCTTTTGAAGCCATTGTTCACTCCAGCTTACAAAGACTATTGATTAATCACATCTGTTAGAAAGCTTCATGAGCTCCGAGTAGGTCAGGCTTTTTTGAGAGTATCCCATGATTCAATTTCACAAGCACTCAGGTCAAAGACTGCATCCGGTCCCAAACAAAACACCACCTTCAATGTAAACTCTGACAAACTCGAGCAGAACAGTCATGTCATTGCTTTACATTTAAATTAGGTGCTTCATTAAAACATAGATGTGACAATATGCAGTCTTTGGAAATCACACCAAGATCCCTGCTGTTCTACTTAAGGTTTTTAATATACCAGCATAAAATATGAAAAACTAAAAAATCATAAGCAAATCTCACATATCCCAGCGGAGCTTTCTCTGTGGGGGAAGTGACAAACAACAGAAAAACAGACAATGACAACAGGAAGAGAAGGAAAAGAAAAGAGACGTCACACACTATCAGGTGGAGGAGGATGAGGCGGTCACATGACTCCGAGTGGAACAAGAGTGTGACAGCTGCGAACGGTACTTTAGCACACAGTGTTCATTCAGCACCGATCGTGCCATTCAGTCTCATTTTAAAAGGTACAGTTCACCCAAAATGACAATTGTCATCATGGAATACAAAAGAACAAAAATGCCCCAGCTGCTTCTAGGAAAAACAAACAAAAAACAGAAATGTGATCGTCTGAAGCCTTACGGTAGCATATGTGGGGAACTGATGGAAATTTGAATCTTTCATGCACGTTCAAATATGTCAATGACGATTATTGATTAAGTCTGATGGCACTGACCTCCTCTTAAAGTGACAGTTCACCCAAAAATGAAAATTCGGACATTTATTCAGTCACGCATGTTTGAGCTTCCGTTTAATGTATTTGATATGTCTGTGTATTGATCAGTGTTTACATGTGAATAAAATTGAATCTGTTTGTCTTATACAGCAAACTGCTTATAATGACAATAAAGGGCTACTACTACTTATAAGAAGTACTTTTAATGTTTTTAATGACATTTTTCATAATTTTGGTGGAACAGATGTTTAATGAAGGGGCAGAAATGTCTCAGGTTTCAATAAAATACCTTAATTTGTGTTTTGAAGACAAGACACAGTATAGAAAAATGGAAGGGATTGGCACCAGAGAGATTCATGGCACACTCAGTCTCTCAGTTTCAATCACAATCCATTTATAATATTGTGATGATGCATCACGGCGCATAGTATTGTGAGATTTGTATCATGTGTAACATGTGATACCCAGCCCTAAAAGAGTCAGGCATGTGATTTTAGAATGACATAAAAATATTAATTCATCATTTATTAATTTTAAGTGAATCATTTCTTTAACCCGTGCAAGCCGTGACAGTACCATACAAATACATCTTTTTTTATGGAAAGAATATCAGATTTTGTGTGGGTCCTGTTGTAGCTGTCATCCTCTCATTCACTCTCACTGACACAAAGGTCTGCTACATCCTGTGTCGGGGGCTGTACTTCCTCAGGTTTCTCTCTCTCTCTCTCTTCCTCTCCTTTCTCTCTCTCTCTCTCTTGCTCACACACTCATGTGCTGTTGTTTCTAGCCCAGCGGAAAAATGAAACTCTTTGTAGTAGACATAGGAAACTTCAGTGCGTGCGAGACGCCGTGTTCAACAATAGCTACAGAGACAACCATGAGAGAGAGAGAGAACGAGAGGGGAAAGATAGAAAGAGAGGTCAAGGAGAGGAAAACAGCGGAGTATTTTTAGACGCAGCATGCAGGGAGGGTGTCTGCTGTAAAACACTGACGGATGGAAAAACAGAAGGTATCTGCCTCCCTCCTGACTGCAGCGCTGAGCATCTATCCTCCCGTATTATATCATCCCATGATGCTCTACAGCAGGGCAGTACTGGATTGATCAGTGCTGGTCTGTGGTTTCCCAAACATCATGGCTGTGAATATATCAGTATGGGTCTATATTTAATAATAAAGCTTGACCCTTTTATTATTTTTTGACAATGGCAATTTTTTTTCCCATGTTAATGAGAACAAGAATGATCAAGAACACTTCCGGGTCATATCTTACCCCAAATAAAAAATAGATAAAATAAATAGATAAATGCAATTAAACAATATAAAAAATAAATATAAAAATGAAATTACTATTTTATTTAGTAAAATAAAATAAGTGTTTTTACTGATAACTAAAACAAAAGTTGAAACTAATTTTCAGACCAATGTGACAATGAGCAGTCAACAGAGACACTGCCCTCTTTTGGTCTGTACAGGAAGTGCAGCAGAGCTCAAGAGGAGGAAGATCCCGTCATGCTGTGAAGGCCACAGTTTGAGAGGCTGGCATAAGTTCCCCCGACAAACTGATCTAAGGCCAGTTTCCTCACTGCTGCATTTGTGACTGCTCTGAATCAAGGACTCAAGGACTGAGCCCAGATCAGTGCCGAGGGGAAACTGCTGTGCAGGCAGTGACAGGAAGTGAGAAGATGAGCAGTGCTACTCTACCTGACGTTGAGTTCACGCTGTGCCACCGCGAGCGGAGAAGAGGGGGAGAGAGAACAATCCAGTGCGGTGAGGAAGCACGGCCAAACAAAACGTGTCACCAGCATTACAGAACATGAGCAGGCCCACACAGAATCTGCTTTAGAGGGACTTTTGGGGATGATTTTAGGAACAAATCTGTGGGATTCTATGGAATGATTTCATTGAGCTGAGAGCATTACTTTCTAAGTGATAGCTGAAAATATCATCAAATTTAGCTAAATATTTAGCAAACATGAAAAGGCTGGGGAACATGTACAGTGTTTGAATTTTGATGAAATCTGTGGCTGCAGATTCCCCGTGGGCCTGAAAATGAGTTACATCATTTGCGGTTTAATATTACAGTCAAGGATACAAACCACATGACAATCCAATATTAGTCCACTACAGAGCATTCCCAATCCAAGATGCACAAGCATTATTAAAACCACTTCTCATGAGGTGCTAATATCTAATACACTGATTATTGCTCTAATAAATCTCAGGAAAAACATTTAGGAAGAAACTATTAAGAGGAATAAAATGATCATAATCAACAAAACGCATTGCTGCATTATAAAGGAAATATTAATGAAGATGTCTCATAAGGAATAAGAATCTTCTTTGATAATTAAAATGTTGATTTTCTCCTGAAATGTATTGCAGTATTGGTGGAATGACTTACGGTCTTTGCACACAGAGTCTGACATTTTCGTCCAAATATTCACACGTTAAAAAATAAATAAATATGCGTTTTCGCATCTTGATAGGGAAGGATGACGAATGTGAAAAAAGAAAAGAAAAACACAATTTCAGACTCCGTGTTCAAGGACCTTTAATGATTAAAATGAATATATTATTTTTAATACAATATTCTAAATACATTACAATCTAAGTTAATTCAAATGTTATAATAATTCATAATCATAAATTATATTTATAATACTCTATTTATTTAGTTGAAGGCCATATGTTGTTGAACAGAATTAATTTACCTTTAGAGACACTCCAATTATCTGTTAAAATAAAATAATATATTTAATTGTAAATTTAACGAAACATTTAATGGTAAATGTATTGTAATTTTTTTAACAAAATGTCAACTTACAAATTACAAGTGTCAAAACAAATTCTGAATTGCTTTAAATTTGATTAGTTCTATATATTTTATATAAACTTTGTAACTGAATATTATAGTTACTATAACTGCAGTTATAATATGTTTCTGTTAAAATGTTATTAAATAGGTGGCCTGGAATATTGTGCTTGACAATGGGGAGCATTCAAGACAACAAAACCACATCGTCTACGAGTTTACAAGTAAAGCAATATTTCATCCAGAAGGGGGCGATAATAGAAATCTGAAATTCTTCATAACCAGAACCACTATGATGAAATGATCCTTTAAATGTGTAATTCCCTATACTGTGCTGTCTACTGCTATATATTACAAGAAATCTTCTGAACATGTCTGTAGATCTTACCTCCTCCAGCTGACTGTGAACGTGCTGCACTATAAGATCAATGGCCACCATGTTGCCACCACCTACAGGAAATACAGAGCAGGAATTCAAACTAAGCTTTACTGAATCAGACTAGCACTACTGCCACAGTAGCAATATGTGCACTGTGTAATTTCCGTACAACTGACAAAGAGCGCAGTGCAAAACACATAATGTAATGCGCTTGACATCTGTCCAAGCAAACTGACCACGTGGCACCACGATATCTGCCAGTCTCATGGTGGGCTCGATGTACTGTTCGAAAGCTGGCTTCACAAACTTATTGTACTGTTTGATCACTCCCTCGATTTCCCGGCCACGCTCCGTGATGTCCCTACGGAGCCTCCGTACCAGCCGGATGTCAGAATCGGTGTCCACAAAGATCTTCATATCTAGCAACTGAAACACAGGTCACTGAGAAGGTGGAGAAAAACAAGAAATAACCAGATTACGAAATATTTTATGTTTACCTTCAGCAGCTCTTTATCTGCAAATGACATGATGCCCTCAAATATAATGACGCTGGCCCCATACACCGTTTTCTGCAAGCAGATAAACACTCATTAAATATAGCTGCAAAGTTTCATTTTTAGCTAAATAGCTATTCTTTATATAATTATTTTGTGATTCTAGTATAGAAAGTAAACTTTAAAACACGTTTTAGCTGAAATGTTTAGATTTTATAGTAGTTAATTAAAATGCTAATACAGCTTTTATTAGCTTCTGTTAGTTAAAAACTAGAGGTTAGTCATTTTGTCTGTATATAACAGGGATTATTAAAGATTTAGACCTTTGACCTAAAATATTAACTTCAAGTACTGCTGATTGTAAGGCAACATTTTAATCATGTAAACACTTTTGCATGTTCATGGCTCTGGTGTTGGTTAATGGCCATACAACATGCAGGTAAACTCAATATTTCAGCTTTTTTTATTTGTATTTTTTTGTTTTTAAAATGGTTTATTTTACTTTTGCATGTTAATGATTTAATTATTATTTAACATTTATTTATTATGATCATTTTTTTTAAATATTAATTTAAATTATGATTTTTTTACTTTTTACTATTTATTTGTACTTAAACAAATTAGTGATTTATGTTTATGTAAATAGTTTTTATTGTAC
Organism: Oxygymnocypris stewartii; assembly: GCA_003573665.1. Taxonomy (NCBI): domain Eukaryota; kingdom Metazoa; phylum Chordata; class Actinopteri; order Cypriniformes; family Cyprinidae; genus Oxygymnocypris; species Oxygymnocypris stewartii. The sequence goes on from QVTF01020812.1 coordinate 3,049,519, forward strand.
AATTTTCATGGATTTTTTAATTAATTCATAATTTACTAATTTGAATGAATAATGATATTGAATATTTTTATTATTTAATAGTTTTTTTTATAAATATTTGAATTCTTACATGTTATGATTTAAATATTTATTTTTGAATAATTTATTTTAATCGTATATTTTAAAGACTTATTTACAATCATTTATTTTTACATATTTACAATTTAATATTGTTTACATAACATTTATATTCATTTTAAGTTTTTACGATGTCATTATTTTTTATATTTTCATGATTTCATTAATATCTTTTTCATCAACTCAGAACCAAGTTTAGGAATTGTTCAGGGTTTAGCATCACTTATAAATGTAGCTAGCCACTTGTTCAAAAGGTATCTTTACTGTATTGGTGCCTTTTTTAACTCATAAACCAGCTTCCCCAACACTGATCATTTACATAGACATGACACTATGAGAAAAATGAGGAACATCAAACCCACAAATTAGGTTCATCTGATGTGTGTTTACACCTGATCAGCTCTCCACGCTCTGTTTTCCACTCACTCACCCATTCTTTCTGCCGTCCGTGTGTGGTGAAGTCGTACACCGGGATCTTCACGCTCTTGCCCTGCTTGAGTTTGCGGAGAGTGTGCACCAGCAGGCCGAAATCAAAGGCATCTGGATGGTCAAAGTTGTAATCGTTATTAGCAGCCAGCAGCTGCTGTTCGGCCGTCAGAACCTGCAGAAAAGACGTCACGGCAGTTACACCTCAGCTCGAATATCTGCCAGCGGTGGTATCGGCCAATCTTCTGGTAAGAGATCAAGGCTGCTAACTGAAAGGTTGTAGGTCCAAAACAGACAAGGGCTGATCCATGAACAAGACACAAAACACCAGGTTCCTCCAGGCAAATCATGCATTTAATAAATGTTACAAGCTACAAGTGTTTGTGCTTTACAGTGGTTTTACCACAGGTACAGCGTGCTGTTAGACATGATGCAAGGAGGTAAAAATCACTGTAACACAGCCATATTTCAATATAAATGACAGTAATATTACAGTTTACTGAATTTGATAAATGTAGCATAAAATTATAAATGGTAAGCATAAAAGATTCAACATCAAAAAATATAAATACAAATTTGTATTAATAAAAACTCAAATTGCTCTCACATCTTTTGATTAATACAGTAGTCAACATTTGAAGTGGATCAAAAAGTTCATTAAAGTTGTCCTAAGACAAGAACATTTTGGTTTAGGTTTCAGGACAACTTTGAAAGGTTTTGATCCACTTCAAATGTTGACTAGTGTACATTTCCATGATTTTTCAAAATTGAGCAATTTAAAACAAATAAAATAACATTTCCACAGCTTCAAAAAATATAATTTATACAAAATTGAAAAATATCATCAGGTTGTTTTATAAACAATTTTAAGTACATTCATTCCAGTGTGAACTGTCTATATGAGCTACATTTTCAAGTAATATTCTCCAGACAAGAGAACGTCTTGAAACACCCTCCAATCTTCACGGAGGGAAATATTAAGTTACGAGTTGAATGTTTTTGCCACCCGGCAGACACAGAGCCAAACTGCTGAGCAAATGAAGTGTGTGGTATTATTACCCCTCCCCCTCCTCCTCTCGTCAGGCACATGGCTAAGGTCAGCTGAACTAAATTTAGGAGGAACATTTACACACAGGTACATGTACACAAACACACTCGCAGGCCATTTACTGTTTTAGCTGTGCGATTCTGCCTGTTCCTCCTCATATTAATATAATGATTTCTCTTCAGATATACAACAGCTGATAAACTAGTCTCGAACAGCGGCTCTGATCCACCTGCCAGCCCTGTTCCTCTGCAGACTCAACACAGTGTCATTCACATTCCTCACATGACAGCACAGCTCACTCAAACATCATAAAGACACAACAGCTTGTGTTTTAATGCTGCAGTCCACAGTAAAGACGCTGGAGTTTCTCAGCACTCCTGAGATGTGTGAGAGGATCTGAGATTCCTCGCTGCGCTGTAAAGTCACTAGCTGCCTCAAGGATTTAATGGATTATATAACTCCAAGCACATTAATGACTCGTGTCTGCTCTCTCTCTCTCTCTCTTTATGAGAACAGATACATAAAAGGTTTCGTATCTGTGGATAGAGCTTTTATATTCTCACATCTGGATGATGGTTGACTGAATTTCCACACAGATTTTCACAAAACTAAAGATGACACTTTACCAGTCAAGTTTTTAGACACACGTCTGAAATTATGCTTAGCCTTTCAAAGAAGAAACTCAATATAAGATAGTTTTGATTCAAGTCAATTAAACCTGAGTCTTGACTGCACGGCCGGATTCACAAAACAATTCTTAATACAATACAATTATTACACATTGCACACTATTTTGTACTCCCAAAAACATTTCAAGTATGTCATATTTTTTCTTAAGATTGTTCTAAAGAGAAAACCTAAGTATTCGAAGTTCTGGACAGAAAAATCATTGTAAATAATCTCTGAACATTAGAATTCAGAGAGTTAAGAACCTCCAACTTGTCTTAAAATCCCCAAAGCTCTTTATTTAATTTATTGGGTCGTTTCAAATATTTAGCATTACAACATGACACTAACTACATTTACATCTAATCAGGGCCTACAACTAACATTTTGCCACACCTGCCAATGTTCATGACTTGAGAAAATGTACTGACCATAAATATTTTTACTGGCCATGAAACTGTATGTGCATTACTTTCTCTCATTCTTTCTTCAATTCAATAAAAATATATTAAAATACTTTGAACTGTAAAGTATTTTATAATTTGTATAATAACAATAATTGAAATAGTTAAAATATATTTTTTATTAATTTTCAACCATAGAGCTTTTATTTAGGTGAAAAACTGCTGGGTAACTTCTCTTGTAAAATTGTTCTTTTTTTTCCTGACATCAGATTTATAAACCATCCTCACTATAAACTTGGGAGACATCTTGCGCATGTTGCACATTTTAAATACACTTTAAAGGGGTCATATGATGTTGCTAAAAAGAACATTATTTTGTGTATTTGGTTTATTTATTTCTAGGGAGTAGTGCAACAATTCAATGATCATTTATGATGTGACTATTTGCTGAATTCCAATTCAGTAACAACCAATATATTTTGGCCCGCTCAGTAAATATGAGACTGTACATAGACAGGATAAATTCACAATCACCCACCGAACATCTGATACATAAGACACACAAAATGGCAAGCACTTTGGGAGTTTCAAAGTCGTCATCTGAATGGTTGAATTCTCCAGGATTTTAATACTGTATGTGGTGTGTTTGCTTTTTTAATGGTCTGCCTGGAAACTAAAACGGTTCATGCGAAATCCCTCATGGAAGAGGAAACTTGCTATGATCATTTACCAGGATCATCTAAATGCTGGTTTTTCAAAAGTTTATAGCATAGACTCAGCGCCATTGTTGTAGTAAACTTGCGCGAAATTACTGAAATCTTTTTTTGGTCTTCTTCACCGGCAGACCTCAAGTGGTGAAAGTAGGCCAGTTCACCTCCAACTCCATCACCCTAAACGCAGGAGTCCCACAAGGATGTGTCTTGAGTCCCCTGCTCTACTCTCTCTACACACATGACTGCGTGTCCTCCAGACCTGCCAACCTTGGAAAATATTTTTGCGTAACAAAAATACTGGGGTATTATATATAAATATAATACCCCATATATATATATATATATATATTAGGGGTGGGCATAGATTAATTTTTTTAATCTAGATTAATTTTGGAATTAATCTAGATTAAAATGGCTCATTTGAATTCTGCCGAAGGCATTCAGAATATGTGTGCTACCCAAATAATGACTAAAAGTAAGTCTTTGAGAACGGGTTTCTCAAGCCAGGTGGCGCATTAGACCAGGGGCTCATCTCCTGTTTCCAAAATGCATCACAAACTGCTTGAGAAAGCTGTTCTACTATGATAATTGGTGATGAAAATAAACTATGTTCAATAAGATGTACTTGTGTTTACTAGCTGTTAATTCAGTTAAACATGAATTTTGAACTGTAGGCCTACATAAGAGGTCGTGATGAACTGTTTACAGTTTCCATTGGGAAGCTTCTTAAAAATACATTTTCCCTGAAGCAAACCCGGCGGCTTCATAGCTGCATCCATGTTAGCACGTCACGTCTGATGTGGTAATTTCACAGTAACATTAGGCATACACACAGGTTCGAAGCAGAGGGTGACACGGGAGTGAATTCTCAAGTTCACATGAGACCTAAAACGCATCCTGTTTGCTTAAAAGTGCAACGTTTCGTTGTTATTCTGAGTGCACACAAATAAACGTAGAGTCTTTACAGATTCGAAAGATGTAATAGGCTACTTTCATCTGTATGACCAAAAATTACGGAGATTTTAAGAGCAAGTGAGCGCACCGGAGCCTGTCCTGCGCAAACGCGCTTCCACACAAACACTTCAATAGCGCACATTTCTCTAGGTTAACATCATATTGAGCGGCCATGTAAAGTTGCTACTACATACATCTTTCAGATGAAAAGCCATATTTGAGGTTGATGAATGATAGGTGAGCGTTTGGATGTCCTGCCCGATTGTATTACCACATAGACCAGCCGTTAACAATCTGTCCATCACGGACTGCGAGCCTCTAGTTCGAAGACTCGTTCTCGCCCCCTACAGTGCAATTCGGCTAGGTATACATCCGCGCTAAAATATCAGGGTGAAAGTCATCATAGCTTGCGTAGTATAGACCCAGCTCCCAACCCAACTTTGAGAATAGATTAACGGCGATATTTTTTTTATCGCCGATAAGAGTCTCGCGTTAACGCAGCACGTTAACGGCCCACCACTAATATATATATATATATATATTTTTTTTTAAATGCAATTTAAATAAAAAATCTGCAGAAAAACACGGGAGAGAAGTATTATTTTATGGACTGACTATTATTTAGTGCTATAAAACATTTTTATGTGTTCATTCATACTGGAAGCCAGAGGGCGCCCTCGTGAAATATTAAGCGAATAAACACTTGACTGTGACAATGTAGTTTGTCTGTGTTCTTAAAACCACCTCGGGTATTTTCATAATAGTTATATATATTAGAATTCATCGCTTATCGACATAACCTTTATTACAGTAGAGGATATATATTTCTGCCTCATTTTGTGATAAGTCACAAAAGATCACCAAAGGAAGTTATTTTTAACATTCGACTGATGCTGTTTAGTATGCTCTAATGTCCTCTTTTGTTGGACAGCAGGTTTAGAAACGCTTCTCATTAGGGAAGAGGTTTCGTGTGTGCTGCTTTTTCAAATGCACATTATAAATGGGAGGAGCGCGTAGACTCACGGACACAGCCAGTTTGGAGAGAAATACAACACACAGAAATGATTTAAATGCAAAACCGAAAAAAAACACTGATTGGTCCAACTCTTTTTCTGTTGCTTGATTTGAGTACTGCGTGGGGACAGAGGCGTAACCAGGGTTTTGTGAAGTTCAGATTGCCAAATCATTCCAGTTTACTTTGAGGTCAAAATGCGTATCCGTTACACAAAATGCGTACAGGTTGGCAGGTCTGTGTCCTCTCACAGCTCCTCATCTATCATCAAATTTGCTGATGATGCTGTGGTTCAGGGCCTCATTTCCAACAATGATGATACCGCATACTTGGATGAGGTAGAGAGATTTACATCATGGTGCCAGGAAAATTGTCTCTCTCTGAATGTGAACAAAACTAAAGAGCTGATCGAGGACTTCAGGAAGAGACAGCAACGGCCCTACACTTTTCTTATGATCAATGGGACCCCTGTGGAGAGGGTGAGCAGCTTCAAGTACCTTGGTGTAAACATCTTTACAGGACCTGACCTGACACATTCAAACACAGGTGAATAAAGCCAGGCAAAGACTGTACCATCTGTGACAGCTGAGGAAATTCAGGGTCTCACCAGCAATCCTGAAAACGTTCTATTCAGGGGCCATAGAAAGTTTATTGATTGGAAGAGTTGTGCGCTTAGCTGAGCACATCTCAGGGTCTGCTCTCCCCTCTCTGCAGGACATCTACCTCAAACACTGCAAAAGCAGAGCTTTCAAAATCATCAAGGACTCAAATCGCCTTGGTAACCGTCTTTTCATTTTGCTGCCATCTGGCAAGCGCTTCAGGAGCATGATGGCAAAAACTGAGAGACTTAGGAGGAGCTTCTTCCCTCAAGCCATCAGGCTCCTAAACTCAAACTCAGTCTAATAACATCAACATGTCTCCATTTAACAACAATGATCACCAAGTCATTCCTGCTTATACATGTGCATCTCAATAAATTAGAATGTCGTTGAAAAGTTCATTTCAGTAATTCAACTCAAATTGTGAAACTCGTGTATTAAATAAATTCAATGCACACAGACTGAAGTAGTTTAAGTCTTTGGTTCTTTTAATTGTGATGATTTTGGCTCACATTTAACAAAAAACAACCAATTCACTATCTCAACTAATTAGAATACTTCATAAGACCAATAAAAAAAAAACATTGTGAATTTTTTTTATAACAAGAACATAGTTTTTCTTAATTAGAACAAAACGAGGATTTGTAAAGAAAACTGTTGGAGGATTTCGATATAAGCCAAGAGGAGACTGGTTTTCCTTCGCTGTAAACAAAGCTTATGCTATGTCCTACGTCATCCGCTGGAACGCCACTCTATCGTGAATGCACATACAGTTAGCAGAAGCTAGAGATTATGGTTTATACAATTTTAAATATTTATAGTTTTCTTACACAGACACATTGCTTCGTATCAGAAGGCCCCCGGAGCCGTGTGGAGCACTTTTTATGATGGATGGATGGATGCACTTTTTTGAGCTTTAAAATCTCAACCCCATTCACTGATATTTTAAAGCTTGGAAGAGCCAGGACATTTAAAAAAAATATATATAACTCCGATTGCAATCACCTATATTGATTTACTGTACATGTAACTCAATACTTGGTAGGGGTTCATTTTGCTTTAATTACAGCCTCAATTCGGTGTGGCATGGAGGTGATCAGTTTGTGGCACTGCTGAGGTGGTGTGGAAGCCCAGGTTTCTTTGACAGTGGCCTTCAGCTCATCTGCATTTTTTGGTCTCTTGTTTCTCATTTTCCTCTTGACAATACCTCATATATTCTCGATGGGGTTCAGGTCTGGTGAGTTTGCTGGTCAGTCAAGCACACCAACATCCTGGTCATTTAACCAACTTTTGGTGCTTTTGGCAGTGTGGGCAGGTGCCAAATCCTGCTGGAAAAATAAATCAGCATCTTTAAAAAGCTGGTCAGCAGAAGGAAGCATGAAGTGCTCCAAAATGTATTGGTAAACGGGTGCAGTGACTTTGGTTTTCAAAAAACACACCAGCAGATGACATTGCACCCCAAATCATCACAGACTGTGGAATCTTAACACTGGACTTCAAGCAACTTGGGCTATGAGCTTCTCCACCCTTCCTCCAGACTCTAGGACCTTGGTTTCCAAATGAAATACAAAACTTGCTCTCATCAGAAAAGAGGACTTTGGACCACTGGGCAACAGTCCAGTACTTCTTCTCCTTAGCCCAGGTAAGACGCCTCTGACGACAACTGTAGCCAAATTCCTTGACACGTCTGTGTGTGGTGGCTCTTGATGCCTTGACCCCAGCCTCAGTCCATTCCTTGTGAAGTTGACCCAAATTCTTGAATCGATTTTGCTTGACAATCCTCATAAGGCTGCGGTTCTCTCGGTTGGTTGTGCATCTTTTTGCATTCCACTTAACTTTCTATTAACATGCTTGGATACAGCACTCAGTGAACAGCCAGCATCTTTGGCAATGGATTTTGTGGCTTATCCTCCTTGTGAAGGGTCTCAATGATTGTCTTCTAGACAACTGTCAGATCAGCTGTCTTACCCATGATTGTGTAGCCTAGTGAACCAAACTGAGAGACCATTTTGAAGGCTCAGGAAACCTTTGCTGGTGTTTTGAGTTGATTAGCTGATTGGCATGTCACCATATTCTAATTTGTTAAGATAGTGAATTTGTGGGTTTTTGTTAAATGTGAGCCAAAATCATCACAATTAAAATAACCAAAGACTTAAACTACTTCAGTCTGTGTGCATTGAATTTATTTAATACACGAGTTTCACAATTTGAGTTGAATTACTGAAATAAATGAACTTTTCCACTATATTCTAATTTATTGAGATGCACCTGTATTATAATTTTTTAAGTCTAGAGTATACTGTCCTGCACACTCAGATGGCCTCTTGGATGGTAGCTGTGATGGAGCTCAGACCTTCTGTTGTTAATCTGAAGTTCTGGTTATGCGAGACTACATTCACGTCGCTCCATCTTGAGAGATACTTTTTTTTAAATAACCATTTAGAATACACAGTGCATGAAATAAAGTGAATTATGCATTAAAACGTGGATACCCAATCATGACAAAACTAATGATTATTATGGTCATCTGGAGGCAGAGCAAAAAACATAGGCTTTGATGTGTTTTTCATGGAGTTGATTAAAAATAAGATGCTCTTGAGAAAGTACTTGGGAACTTCTTAAGAATCAAGACTTGCACATAGGAACATTCTTATGTAGCACTTTAAATTGATCTTATGAAATGCAGCCACTGGAACCTAACAAACCACTGGGTTTTGGGCCAAATTCGAGTCAGTTTTTCAAGTACTGCATAAATTCAAGTTTGCCAAGGAATTGTATCAGAAGAAAATATGCATCTATTTAATTATATCTTAAAGGTTCTGTCAGCCATTACAGTGATGTCTGCTGTTTCACTTACTTCAATACCATAAGTGCTATCTCCAAAACCCTGCCCAAAAAATACAAGCCAGCAAACACAAAGATGTAATATCAATCACAGTCAGAAAGTGTTTTTTATTGGCCAAAAAAGTATACCACTCCCATTTGCACAGAGCTTAGGGGTGTCATAGAAATGGGTGTGATTTCCCAGAACACCCAATTCACTGCTATTTGTAGAAGTGACGTTTAATACATGAGAGATTTACAATGAGACGACCTGTTACCTTGTAGAAGGAATCCATTGACAGAAGAACCACCCAAGGAACATCCAAAGCCTCGATAATTTTACGTGCAACTGTTGTTTTGCCTGAAGCACTGCCTCCACAAAGCCCTGTGGGTACAAAGAGACCAGTATTGACACGTGATGATGGTTGACAACGATTGTGATGGCGCATGAGTTAGCATTGATTTTTCCTCCCTGGAGCGCTTTAATATACTGACCGATAACAAAAGCTTCTTTGGACTGAGCCCCGTGTTCATTGTACCACGGTGGGCGTCCGGCAGTGTAGATGGTCCTCTTACTGGTCCGCAGCAGCGGAGGCTCTGATTTGCACTGGCTGGTGGTTCGTTTTCGTGGCGACAGGCTGGTGTTGACGGTTGGAAGAAGCCTTTCCAGAGAGCCTTCCCCACCGCCACTATTAAAAAGAGGAAATATGATACAGTGAACGAGACAAGTCACATCCTGCTATTTCCTGTGTAAACTCTGACTTCCTGCACACAAACGGTTACCAGTTGACTTGGCGACCATCATGACAATGCCTCCATGCATCTATTAACTACCTTTATGTAGGTAACAGGCAGTACAGCTTCATCTATTTCAACACTGAAAAAAAGATCTGATAACAGTGGCATCGTAAGTCTTGTAGTGTGGTGTAACCTCTGGCACAAACAGCTGCCCCATATTACACTGAACTTAGCAAATATGTCACCAGTAAATGTGGCACATCATGATCAATAAAACAGAGAAAACTCAGTGCTGTCATGCCAGTTATAAATTGTTTATGACAATTCAGCTAGAGCAAAGCAGCTGACCTCATTTTTTTCAACTGGTTTTAGATTTAAGTATTTGATCTTTTGTTATTAATAATGAAAAAAATAAGTATAGCCAGTGGCAGCATAGTGTGATTAAAGAACCCACAGGCCCCGATGTTTGTTCTTGCGTGTGAAGTACTGTTGATCTTCTGTTTACCATATCTGATGTTCTCCATGTGTGTTGATCAATGTTTGTATGCAAATATAAGCCTATATATATATATATATATATATATATATATATATATATATATATATATATATATATATGTGTCCCTTCAGAAAACTTGGATTTCAATGAAGGTACACAAAATCTCTTAAGTTGCATTATTACATACATGCATGAATGAATGAATAAATGTGTATGAATTAGGGATGCATCGATCCGATACTCTGGATCGGTGCCGGCTCCAAACCGGTCATTTTCAGTGGATCGGGTATCGGTGAGACGAGACCGATCCAAATCCGATGCTACTAATATATACAATTAATAAAAAAAAAGTGCCTGCTCCAGCGCGATCACTTCAACTCTTTCCTTACACCAGCAGAATCAATTTTAAACACTTATTGTCTTATTAATAATCACTGGATAAAGGTCTGCTTTTATTTGTGTACACTCAAAATGAAAACAAAACAGATTTTATACATAATGTAATAATAGTATTAGTATTAATAATTAGTATTTTCACATCTAAGTAGAGAAGTTTTATTTGCACGACTGGCTATTCAAAATAAATGAAAAAAAAACTGAGCATAGTAGATTTCTTTTTTTCCCCTGTTGTACCAAAATCATATCGAACCGTGACCTCCTGAACAGAGGTGCGTACCGAACCGTGACATCTGTGTACCGGGCCACCCCTAATATACAGTATGCATAAAATAGACCACGTATGCATGACTAACGATTACTAGCAAACTACAAACTACTTTCCGAGTGCTGGAATGCGTTGGTTTCTAAGAGCATTTCTGGATTGATTGATGAGTCACGAATCAATGAATGAGATACAAGGTAAAATTGGTGGATGCCTACGAGAGACTTTCTGCAGTGTGCGTCACACCTTAGGAGCTTAGTTAGTAGTAGGGATGGGCATTTTAAGCAAAAGTAATATTCGATAATCGCTGGGTATTATTCGATTACTATTCGAAAATCGCACCCCTCCCGCGCATGCACCCGCCCACCCACGCGCGCACACACACACACACACACACAGAGAGAGAGAGGGGGAGAGAGACCATCCAGGCTTTCAATCTGTATGATAACAAACTGTTTAATTAGAGAATAGTCTATCTTAACCCAAGAAAATTAATGGTTGTAAAGTATGAGTGCTGAAACATTAATATAACATAACCGAAGGACGGCATTTATTAACAGAACAGTCCGTCGATTATCAACTGCTCATAAGGCTAGGACATTTCTATTTTAAAAATGAGCATGAACATTCATATTATTAAAAAGAAAATCTTAAATCTGATTAATGCATCAATGAATATTAGGCGTAAAACATATTGCGCGCTAAACTAGGGCTGGGCGATAAAACGATAACGATATGTATCGCGATAGACACGTGATCGATATCAATAAAAAATGTCTTCGATAAAACGTTCGATATATTTTTATTCTTCGTCGGAAGAAAACAGAGGTTGCGAAGCATGTTTGGTTGCATTAACAAAGGCACTCGCTCTCTGGTAACCTAGCAACGTAGGGAGTGACATGCTAACAGCCAATCATGTAACAGTATTATGTTCGGTTGCGCCATATCGTAGTCTCGTGCTGGTCTGCTGGATGCCTTTTCATAAGCAGAAAATGAGTGCCGCAGCGAGCGAGGAAATTGTAAATAAAAGAGGAAAAGTCAGCTCGCCAGAATGGCAGTTTTTTGGATATTATAAGTCTGACCGTAGTCAGACCAATGTCGTCTGCAAATTATGCAAGACCGTCGTCCCCGCCAAGACTGGTAATACCACGAACTTGATGTAACGTTACCACCTTAGCCGCACTCACCCTTTGGAGCACTGCCGTATTCAACCAACAACAAATGTTAAGAGATAATTGTTAAGTGTTCATTGTGACTTTAGACTTATGTTCACATTTTAATTATTTGAGTTTTCCATGGTTATTGACATTTCTGTCTTAATAACTGAGGGGATTATGATCAGAGGAAGGTTAAGTTTAAAATAAAAATGTTTAAATGTAATATATTTTTCTCCTGGTCCTTATTTTAAATGGGTCATAAAAAATATCAATAATTATCGATATCGACCGATATGAAACACTGATATCGTGATACAGTTTTCAGCCATATCGCCCAGCCCTACGCTAAACAGAATATCATTCTTAAAATATATTACGCACTAAAACATAATTTGTGAACCGCCTGAATGACGGCACTTATTATGTGAACATTAATTTTAACACCTGTCTTCATAACAATAACCTATTTCATATATACAAATATATTAAATGAACATGTTCACATGCTCGGGAAGAAGACAAGAATGTTGTTCACAATTAGTTCAGTGAACTTTGAATTGAAACAAGGGATCGAATATAGCCCTGCAGCTTCTCATAATTCTCCGCCTGAGTCTGAGCCTGTCTCTCTCTCTCTATCTCTCTCTAGCTGAGCCATTTAAATAGTACAGTTTTGGTTTTTAATAAAAAAATTGGTCATTATTTTGTTTCCTTTCTTTATTAATTTAATTTAGAAATATGATTGGAACATCTTATTTTTGTTAAATTCAAGTTTTTGTTTTTTTAAATACCAAGCGGCCAGCGCAAGTTTGATCAGTTTATCCTTCTCAAATAAATTACTAAATAATTAACGTCATAATATTTTAAGAATAAAGTCAAAATTACGATCATAAAATCATGTTACATTGCCTGAAGTTAAAGTGAAAATTACACCTGTATACTCTGCCAAAAAAATTACAATAAGTGTGGCATCCAACCTGTCATTCTTCACATTTAACACGAAAAACAACACAAATATTTTGCATATAAATATAATATATCAACCAGTGGAATATTACGTTATTATTTCAGCAAAAAAACGAATAATTTGAATGCAGGCAGCTCGTCACGGCTTCATTAATGGGAAACAGGATGTGAAGGCAGCAGAGAAGCACTCTGTGGAGTGCATCGTTTTGTTAACTTTGGTTTATTATTTTGAGTTGTTTGGGACGCTGTAGCAAACGGCCCTCTCACAATATATTGCTTAACAGGTCTATTGTTCACGCAATCAGTCTGCATGTATCAGAAGTTCGTTCGCCGGGCGTGGTTAGCGTTCACACTATAGTGTGTGTGTGTGTGTATGTATGTGTACACACTATGTATGTGTGCCGCCCGAGTGCCGATAGTGCAGCTTGTGTGCAAGCACGGAACAGAAGATGCTCTAAAATAAAACAAACAAATATCCTGTTGATCTGTGCATCTGTACTCCAGTATATAAATTCAATATAGATGAATTATTGCTAAAGTTACTTGCTAAGAGGGGTAGTTTGACATGCTTCATGTATTTGCCCGTTCAGGGGGCTCGCTCCTGTCAGAGACGCGGCTGTATGTGCTCGCGCTGTTCACACAGAACAGAACAGCGCGCATGTACTGAAAGGAGTTGTCTTTCGCGCCCAAATGCTTTTTAATAGCTTACAGTTTTAAACAAACAAGGCTTAAAAACGCATGCAAATGATACAATTTAGTGACCACCTGCAGTGGCCCGATCTGGTAAGTGACAAATCCGAGCATCCTTCACGCCATCGGACAGTCTTTATTGTCAAGCCCTGGTACACCTTTAGAAAATAATCGCACAACCTAATCGATATTCTATAATTAAATAGAATATTCAAATATTCGAAAATTGTGACCCATCCCTAGTTAGTAGATCGCATAAGCAGCAAGAAACTGAAAGATTTAAAGCAAAATACTTACTAAAGCAGGTGAGAAAGCCAATTGTCCACAGGAGATGTGTGCTTGTACTTGTCCATTAAGATCAAGAAAACGGCTTACTCTAGACTAATCGTCTATAGGTTTAAAAAGCCAGTCAGATCATTTGACTGCATAACTCTAAGCAACCGAAAATGCCTAGACAGGGCTCTAGACTAACTTTTTGCACTGGGTGCACTGGTGCGCCTAACTTTTTTTCTTAGGTGCACCAGCACAAAAGTTAGGTGCACCCAAATTTTCACATAGGCAATATTGACTAGTAAACGATTAACTAACAATCTGGTCAACATAAAGTTCTTTATTTGAAGCACAATTCTACAAGAAAGGTAACTTACTGAAAAAGTGATGGTGCTTAAAGTGCTTCACTGAGCTAATATTTAAACTTAAAAACATCTCAAGATAAATTAAATAAAAATAACATCTAAATTAAGTGTTTGAAGGGTGTCAAACTGAACATCTTATGGCTCAATGTCTTATGGACTATCCTCCATTGCAGCCACATGCCCCTCGGATGGCCAACTCCTGTAGTTTGTCCTTCTTGATCTTTGGCCTTGGCTAAACCAGATGGACACACTCTCTCTAGCATCAACATCTTCCAGACTTGACCCCTCTACACTGATTCTTAAATGATCTTCCACTGTGTTCTGAATGAAGGGATGCTCTAGTGCAGTGCTTCTCAAACCCTCCCCTTAAACCTATTAAAAAAACCTTCAAAATATACCCCAGACAACATTCTTCTAAAATTTGTATGACTTTTCTGACTTTGAGAACCATTGTTGGGCTCCAGACTAGCATTTAAGGACACCAGCACCAGTGCCTTTAAGTTCTACAGAAGGTGGCACCAGCACCTGACAGTAAAACACTCACCCTAATCACACATGTACATCTCGGAGATGTCTGCATTTACATATTCAAGAGGTATTTTTAAGTGTGTTTGCTCATCTGCAATACGTCTCTAAGACGTTTCTTGTCAGATGTCAAATAGAGATTTATTAAATGCATGTAAAACTGCTTCTGAGACGTTTATCAGATTACACAGCAGATGTTTCCAAGATCTTTAGCAGACGTCTGACAGATATACTTGTGCTGTCTGGGTAGTTGAGATGCAGTTCAAAATGAACTTTTATCAATGTCATTCATAATGTCTAAATATAATTTAATAAATACAATATATATATATATATAATTTAATAAAACAATATATATATCTTAGGGAGTGGAAATGGCTGATAAGCCTATAAGTACTTCTCTGCAGCCATCTAATAGTGGTAATTTAATGTATTTTTTATTTTTAAATAAGTGGTTGCTTTCCTACATTATGAAACGTTTAGTTTTATAAATGGGGTAACCTATGAAGGATGAACAAATAATGTCATCACATTAAAAATAACTTTACAATTCGGTAATAGCCTACTTAAAGTTTGAAGTGCTGGGAAAAAGTTGTGTGAAGCATTTAAAAACACTTTAAGACATTAGACATTGTTCCTGTAACGTTAGTTATGTTAAATCCATGGTGACTGATGGTGATGTGTTTATTGAACAATGTTTCTTCTGGTTTCCACATCAGTGGAGTTTATTTCGATGTCTGTAGCTTTCACATAATTCTGTAGCGAATTTGAATGCTTCTCACAAGATTTGACAGAGATGTTATTGATTCCGCGGTGAATTTGACTGCTTCACTGTATCTCCCAGCGCTGTGTATAACGGTGTCGCGTGATCGAGAGCAGCCCACGGCTCCGGTCCGAGCAGATAAACGGTCTGTAGCCCAAACAAGTAACGCGGATTTGTTCCGCTTTCGGTTCGTTTTGTCCGATGTAGCTCTTGTAAATCGGGCATGAAGAGAACGCAAAGCTGTTCATTCCATTTTTTGAACTGAGAAACAACCTTTATTTGACTGAATGCGCATTGCGATGACATCAAAAGACGCGTCTAAGCGCAAAATTTGCGGCAATTTGGAAAATAGCGGAGTTTGCTTGATTTTGCGATAAATTCAGCGATCGCAGAATCCTGGAGGGACTGTCAGACGCTCACTGAACAGATCAAATTCAGAGAAAGAGCTGCCTGCGTGCATCTCTACTACTCACCTCTCTCTCTGTGTCTGACTGCAGCAGCACACGCATCTTCAAACGCACACACACATACAGGAATATCTGGACCACGGCCAATCAGAAGGGGGGTCCGCTCTTCACTATCTCTGATTGGTTTAGACCACGCTATGTGCCTAACGTGTCTGTTGTCGAACAGCAGAGAGACTTTGAGTCGCGGATACTTTTTTTTTTTTGCCAATGGCTGGACGCACCAGTGCGACCAAAGTTTTTTTTTAGTCGCACCCTTGAGAAATTAGGTCGCACTCTAGAGCCCTGCTAGACCTTGGACCTGTGCAACTACGGTTCAACTGGTAAAACTAGAATAAAGCAAGTTTACCGGGCAGAATATAACCATTGTGTGCCTTTGAGTTTCACCTTGGCTTTCTAGTTTATCTGCCCTGCGATAACAGAGAAGATGGCAAACGGTGGACCCTGCCCTTGCATTTTCAGAGCAAAACAAACCACTATAAATTATAATTCATAAGAGTCTTTCTTAAAGGAATAGTTCACCAAAATGACAGTTTGGCTTCATTTCCTATGTCTTTCTTCTCTGGAAAACAAAATAAATTATAGCAGAATATACAAGCTGCACTAGACAATTAAATATAAGAAATTGTATGGTGAACAAAAGTTCAAAGTTTGAAAATACAATTTCCTCCAGATCTCCATAACTTTATTTATTCCACAAACAAAATAGCTTAAATGGCTTGAATAGCTCTGCTCCCAAACATTAAAATATGATAACTTCTGATCAAAAAGTTATTCCTTAGTATTTTTGTCTTGTTTCCAGTGCAAATCTCAAAAGATTCTTAAATTAATATTTTGAGATGCAAAATGACATAAGATACGAACACATGTCCCATTAAATGCTAACGAGTTCTGCGAGTTCATATAAAAATGTATATTTTGGGGTGAACTATTCCTTTAACTTCTTTTCTATCAACTGGTTAAAACGGACAACACCGCACATATGCCATGTAATAATTGGATTAGAATATTTCACATTGGTCATTATTTACGTTTCCATTCACACTTTTGTTTTTGCCATTTATTCGCTAACCAAATATTCAAAGATATCATATTTTTCTTTTTCTGTGTTCACACTGAAACAATATCTAGACACTGGTTGAAAAGGTTCTGATTCTTTACTATTGTTCTCTTATTGTTGTGTATTGTCTTAATATATTTAAATGTTCAAGGTTATTTCTGTTATTTGAAAAACAACAATACCAAAAATCGAATAAAACTAATTACCAAGAATTGCATGCATTCAAATTAATGGAAAAGAGCAGTGTGAATATTCTTCAAAACATCTTTCATGTTTCACAGAAGAACATCAGTCATATGACTATGGAACAATGTGAGGATAAATAAAACTGTCACTTTAAAAAATACACACGTTAAACTCAACAACAGCACAATAGCAACTTCTGGTTCACATCATGAGTTCACAGTCACACTCAAGGATGATATGAGAATATACCATTGTGCAGATCGCTTATTAATATTTTCCATCAAACATTTTATAATACCAGAAAAGCAAATCGAAACCTGAATTGAGGTTTTCTGCTAATACATGAATCTTATGCAAATCAGCTCGCAAAAACACAGTAAGCAGAGAGTCCTGTCAGCAGCTGAATTTACCATCCAACTGCAACTCAAGAGCGTCCAACACGCCTGAGAATGGACACAAAGATGCTCTGAAAATGACTTCAAGTTCCCAGGCTTACCTTCCACCTGCCCAAAGAGCCCAGCAGCCTGAGATCCTGGCTCCCGAGTACGCTGGGAGTGTGTTCATGACGGGCGCGCAGAGACAGACAGACGAAAGATTAGCGCTGGGACACACATACACAGATACTCAGAGCGCCTGCCCTCTGGCAAGCAGAGGAGAGCAGGAAGAAACGAAAGTGAAGCAGAGTGGGGGAAAACAAAACTGTGCTTTCCACGTCGGTTTGGTTTTGTTTTCTCCGTCACAAGTGTTTAGTGGGCTGGGACCATTCAAGACACACCGATCGCTCTTTCTGTCTCACTAATGTGCTATTATAGACCCAGCCAACAAACGTAAGAGGATAACGTATCCCGCAGATTATGTTTGACGGGTGGTATTAATAGCAGCAGGTTGGAAACACGCAGAGCACACACCCCCCTCCGCTGGCCTCTTATGGGGCAGCTCATCTGTCTGTGACACTGAGCGAGGGGAGCGCTTCTGAATTGTGTTCTTAGGCGTGGAACATAAACAAATCAGGTTGCTCTGTGAAGCGGAGAGCGCTGGAAGTGACAACAGGTGTCGTGCCATGAGGTCTGTGCCTTCTCTTCGTTACACCCTAGGGCTCTGCGATCACCTTATCAACCAGCCTGTCCTGTGGGGCGTATCTCCACCTGCCCCCCTCGCGGGACACCCCTCACAAACATGATGATGAAACTCAGTATCCCAGCCAGTAGTGAATGTAATGTTATAGCACGTGCACATCCACAAATAAAACTGTGTGTATTAAGAGCCTTTATAGTCTCAAACTAAACAAAAAATATGTCCCAGTAATTAGATGTTTTAATATTATAGTAATGATTTAATAACATACCTGTATACAAAACACAGTCTATTATTAGAATCCAGCAAAAAAAAAAGTTAACAGTATATAGTTAATATGCACACACAAACTGCCACAAAAGTAAAACAATATTATATATTTTAATGATTTATATTAATAATTTTATTCAGCAACGATGCATTATGCTGATCACAAATAACAGCAATACATTTTTATGCTGTTTTGTTAATTTTTCTATTAATCATAATCCTGAAAATAAAATGCATCAAAGGTTTCTATAAAAATGTTAAGCAGCACAACAGTTTTAAAATAAATTATTATAATATTTGTTTTGTTACAAAACACACATACTATTTATAAATAAATAAATCTATATTTATAAAGATCCATAAATATAGGGGTATATACAGTGCTGCTTGAAAGAATGAATTTTGAAAGAATGTTCTATATTTCTGCATAAATATGACCCAAACATCATCAGATTTTCATATAAGTCCTGAGAGTAGACAAAGAGATCCGAATCAGACAAGATAGAGAAAAAAAATGTCTTTGTCATTTATTTATTGAGTAAAATGATCCAGTGTTACATATCTGCGCGTTGCAAAAGTATGTGAATCTTTGTTTCAGTATCTGGTGTGATACTCAGCCGTTCCAAAACATTAAGTGTGTTTAACCATTCTTTGGTAGAACGGCTTGTGCTTGGGGCTGTTGTCTTGCTGCATGACCCACGTTCTCTTGAGACTCTGTTCTTAAACTTTGCTGGTATAACTCAGAATTCATTGTTCCATCAATGATGGCATGCTGTCTTGGGCGAGAAATAGAAACACAGGCCCAAGCCGTGAAACTACCACCACCATGTCTCACAGATGGGAGAAGATTCTTAAGTTCTTTTCTCTGAACATAATAGCTTCTCATTTAAACCAATAAATTCTATTTTGGTTTCATCCATCCATTAAACCTTTCCCCAGTCATCCTCTGGCTTGTCCACACAATCTTTAGCAAGCAATCTTCTTTTTGGAGAACCGTGTCTTTCTTCTTGTAACTCTGTCATGCACACCTGCTCAGTGTCTCCTGATGATGGGCTCATGAACATTAATATTAGCCAATGTGAGAACGAGAACGTATTACACCTTCTGCTTTGAAGTGATCTTTGTTGGTCGACCACTTCTCAGGAAGGTAACAGTGGTCTTGAATTTCCTCCGTTTGTACACAATCTGTCTGACTGTGGATTTGTGGAGTCCAAAATCTTCAGAGATGGTTTTGTAACTTTTCTAGCCTGATGAGCAACATCAACTCTTTTTCCGAGGTCCTCAGTAATCTGCTTTGTTCATGACATGATTCACTTCCACAGACATGATCAGACTTTGATAGATCCCTGTTCTTTGAATAAAACACGTAATGATGTTTAATAGCCATTGCACTGACTGAAAACACCTCTGCACAGACGGACTCTA
The DNA here is from genome assembly GCA_003573665.1 of Oxygymnocypris stewartii. Lineage (NCBI taxonomy): Eukaryota > Metazoa > Chordata > Actinopteri > Cypriniformes > Cyprinidae > Oxygymnocypris > Oxygymnocypris stewartii. Next base: position 3,069,391 of record QVTF01020812.1, read on the forward strand.
ATTTCACCTTTAAATGATCTGCTAATCCAAGATATTTACATACTTTTGCAATGCACAGATATACAATATTGGATGATTTTCCTGAATAAATAAATGACAAATAGATTTGTTCCTCTCACTTGTTTGATTCGGTTCTCTTTGTCTAATTTCAGGACTTCTATGAAAATCTGATGATGTTTCATATTTATGAATAAATATAAAAAACTTAAGCTTCACAAACTTTCGAGCAGCACTGTATATGCAAACAAGCGGAATATAATTTAAAAAAGTTTGGGCTCAGTAAATCTCGTTCTCCAAAGCTGCATTTATTTGATCAAAAACACAGTACATGCAATAATATTTTAAAAAATGTCAAAGAACTGTTTTCTATGTAATACATTTTAAAATCAAATTTATTCCTGTGATGCCAAGCTGATTATTTCAGGATTATTACTCCAGTCTTCAGTGTCACGTGATCCTTCAGAAATCATTCGGATATGCTGATTTGCTGCTCCAGAAGTATTACATTTCTCAATATCATCGATGTTAAAAAGGATCACTGCTGTGCTGTCTTTTATTTTTGTTAAAGATACATTACTTTTCCCCCCAGAATTTTTTGATGAATAGAAATCTCTCTTTATAAATTCCCTTATGATTTGATTAATTTAATAAAATAATTATACATGTACAATTTTTTATTAAAAATATGAATTAGGGGTCGACCGATTATCGGCGCCGATAATAAGCATTTTTACGATTATCGATATCGGCCATTTTCAAAACCGATTTGCCGATAATTTTTTTTTTATGCAAACAAACATACTATTTACAGGTGACATTATTTATTGGTGAATAAATAATACAGGTGAAATTATTTAATGTTTAAATGCACTATTTGGCTCGATGCAGCCTGTCTGAACTAGAGGGTGACACGGGAGTGAATTTTCAAACCTCTCCCGTCCCACTCCCACAAAAATGAATCTCTTCCCGTTCCAATCCCACGAAAAAACTGGGGGAAAATCCCGTCCCGTTCCACTCTCGGAAGAATGACTCCCATTCCCTCCCAATCCCGTGTTGTTGTTTTTTTTTGCCGAAATCTGTCAGTTACAGTAAAAATATAGTACAGATCACAGCGTGCCCACCATATTAGTTGAATAAAAACCCAAAATGTAGTTATATTGAACTGAAAGCCATCTTATGCACAGTGTGGCACATATTAAATTTCATGTAAATCATCCATGCTAACTTCTATTGTTAGTTGTTTTTTTTTTTATATACATTTCACTCTATATGTAACGGATGTATGCCAGTAAGGGCTGTGTGTAAACCTCACTCCCCTGACCTCAGAAAGAGGCGCTCTAGCGGCTGTAACCTTTGGCGTTCCTTGTTAGAGCGCCCGCCTCCCGCGCCGGAATCCCGGGTTCGAGACCCGCTCGGAGCAAGAACGAGTTGTGGTGGTGTGTACCTGGGAGGGGGTGTTACACAGATATATTTTTCAAAGACGGAGTTTCGAAGTTTCTCGCTCAAGTTCACATGAGACCTAAAGCGCATCCTGTTTGCTTACAAGCGCAACGTTTCGTTGTTATTCTGAGTGCACACAAATAAACGTAGAGTCTTTACAGATTCGAAAGATGTATTAGGCTACTTTTATCTGTATGACCAAGAATGACGGAGATTTTAAGAGCAAGTGAGCGCACCGGAGCCTGTCCTGCGCAAACGTGCTTCCACACAAACACTTCAATAGCGCACATTTCTCTAGGTTAACATTGTAATGATAACATAATATATATATTGTTATAAGGGAAACAGGTCAATTTAGCTCAAAGGGAATCATTAATGATTTTATAGGGAATTTGAACAGACTCACTGTTTCACGGCGATTCACAGAACAAGCCGTATAACAAACTCTGCACTGGATATTAAAATCCCAAAATATAGTGAAAACACTATTAAATAGCACAGTAACAAAATCGACAGATTAAGGCATTAACTTATGAGCACAAAACACAAGATATTTCTCTTTTCAATATAAACAAGACTTTATTTATATAACTCTAAGACGTGTAAACTAATCTACACATGAACACAAGCATTCACACATTCACGCGTTGCAGAAAGAGAGAAAGTAAGGAAAGGATTAGATTAAGAGAATGAGAATTTGATATCCCACGTTTACAGCAATATGTGCAATTGCATAAACCTGAACAATCATCAATCACATATTTAACACTCGCATTGACTTTTCAATGAGGCTAAAATCTATTTTCAATATTACACCAGTTTCAGCAAAGTCTGGGGTTTGTACTTGCAGCTTTTGTGTTTAAAGATTTCCCTTTGTCCTCCGTCTTTGCGGGAAAGGGTTTCTCCGAAGTCGCTGATTGGCTTAGAGTTCAGGAGTCGTTGAAGTGGGCGTTGGCTCGTGGCTGGCCCTGCAGAGTTTTGGGCTGGTTTCCGCTGGCAAACGTAACTTAGCACACGGACTCAACGGAAAGAAAATAAACTAAAGTAAAAGAATAAAAGGATGTAAAAAGACTAGGTGGCTTTTCTTCTCATCATGGTAGCAACTGGCTGGGTGTGGTCCAGAGCACATGGCTGAAGAGAGAGTTCATTTTTCCAGAGAGTTCATTTTTAAAAGAGCAGTTAGAGGGAAGTGAAGAATTCAAGAGCGCTGAGAATTTCAAGAGGTGTGTCCTGGGTATTTAAACTCGGCTCTTAGAGGGACCTCCCAATGGTTGTCTTGACCAATTAGGTCCTATGCTGGGCTCTGGCTGCTTTGTTGCTCCACCCCATCAATAAATTAACATGTCATGGCCAGTCACATTGCCCGAATTTTACATTCTCTTGCAAAGTATCCTTTTGGATGTGGTTTCTATAACCAGAATATGATACATTTGACAGAGAATCTCTTTGAAGAAATGTTTAAAGCTAAAAGTATCGAACTCATACATACCAAACATGACATTAACCCTACAGGCTTAAGCTAGTCAATACTAATTAAAAGCACGACAAACACAATGATTAAAAAGGATAGTCAAATTTGTGGGTCACATACATACTATGCAGTTATGCATAGAGATTATTAGTTTCATTAACAATGAGAATGAATGTCTTTTAAGATGATTCCACAGTCTTCGTGACCCAAAGAATTTCAGTCGGCTCCTTTGTCTTGTTGGTGTGGTCGGGGGAAGAAGGTCACTCTGTAGAAAGTCTGTAGCTGTGATTTCTATCAGAATGGTCACATGTAATGGTCACATGTTGCATCTCTTTGACCATTAATATTTATTACTCAAATATATTACCAAATTCCTGCATTGGAATTATCATTAAGTGTTCCTTTGGTCTTAAATGTTGCAGGCTGCATTCAGGCGGGCTGGGCTAGGGGCCTGATTTATGACTTCCTGCTGTTGTCCTGTGGAATTCGGCTCCTCATGTTTCAACCATGCTTTGATCGAATCTTAATTTTTCTGACTCGGTCCTTAATATACTACACACACCCCTTCGCTCGGCGAGGTGTTTAGCTGAAGACATCGTCGAGCGCTGGAAAAACAAAGGCAGAAGAAGCAGACAAAACACAGCAAACAACAAGACAACACCTCCATGACAGTTACTGTACTGGTGCCGGGCATTAGGTTATTCAATTTTGGAAATTATTGTTCTAATTCTTCGATCAAATTTTGCGATTAGATTTGTGTGTTTCTTCTAAGTTGTCTTAACTTAAGAATGTTCACATTTAGTTTCTAGTGCAATAATTTGTGGTAAAATGAATCGACCTATCGTGCATGGAGCTCTCTGGCTTTCCTTCAGTCTAGAGTGGCTTGCGGATATTAGGTGTAGCGAGTCAATCCTAATATCAGACCTTTGACCCTTGCAGGGTGTCTAAGTGTTTCACCTACTAAAGAAAGAGGGGAAGGAAAAGGATAGGTAAAAGAAGAACAAAACAAAACAAAGCTGCTGTGGGTTTTCCTAGCATGATTTGCAACTACTGTTGAGCTAGGATGTCATGTGCAGCTAGGGGGCCATGCACCTTAACTTCGTGTCAGGTGTTCTAACTCTTGTGAGGATAGCTATATGTTTCTTCATGGTGGTGTATGTAACTGTGTTGCACTAAATTTGGATATTCTACTTGTGGGAAGAATATGTTTGTTGAATGTGTTATCAGTAGATGTGGTTACCTCTGGGTGTAGGTAATGTTGTGTGTGTTAATGGTGTAGTGTATGTGTGGTCAGATCTGTTCCAGTCTGTGTCGTCTCCCCCCTTTTCAGGTATGTTAATGAAGACTGGCTCTCTTCATCCTTGGCTTGGATGTGGGCATGTCCATGATCTAATGGGGGTCAGTCCAGAAAGGCAGGAAGTTCTTTAGCAGACAGTCGGAGGTAGTTTGGCATGGCTGGGTGAAGCTGGGATGCAAACTTTGTCTCCTTTGTTGCATTCCTCTTGTGCTACCTTCTGGATGTGGCAGACTTTCTGACCTTCTGTGCTTTGGTGGTTGCTGTTGCACAGACAGGAATGTGGTTCTAGGAGTTGGAGTTAATATAGCAGTTTGCTAGTGAGTGATGGGTGAGTGAGGTGATGTTCTCTGGTACCTCAGTTTTCATCAACGGTTGGCCGTGAGAGACTTGCTCGTCCTGTGTGGTTGTTGAACAGGTGCTTGTCATCTCGGATATGGTGGTGTACCATGCGATCGTCGGCCTTCCGTTCTGTCGCTGGTCACAGCGAGCATGACTCAATTCCGTAGTCATCCGTGTTCAGCTTATCTTGAAGGAACTCGTTCAGTTGGCTCATGACTTGTTCCATGTCTTCTGACGGTAAGCTGTATGGTTCTGGAGCATACTCAGCACTGTGCATGTCTGAGTAATGCTGAGGTGGGTTTCGTTGTCGCTTAACCCTACGAGATGCTCTTGGATGAGTCAGGCGATTACCTTTGGATGTCTGGTTAGGTTTCCAGTTGTTGCTATCTTTTGCGTTTCTTGAGAGGCGTGGCTGGTCCCATGGATTTTTCCAGAAGTTGGGCTGATAGCTTTCGTGGACATGGGGATCACGTTCTCTGTGCTCATGATGGAGGACTCTGGTATTGTGATGCATCTGGGTGTCGTCCAGTGCAAGGCTTGAGTCTTTGTTGACAGAGTTCAAGAGTGTGGATGTTTTGTTACCTTTCTTTGAGGCCATCTTCTGCTTGTTGTAGGCCTTCTGTGTTAGGTCACGCAACTGTTGGATGGTCATGGAGCGTGGACAGGCCATGACGCCTAGATGGTGGCTGACTCCAGGGTGCAGATTTCGTAGGAAGAGGCTTTTGAAGTTCACATCCTCTTCAAGGTCAGGTTTGTTGTGTGCACCAAAGTAGGCTTGTCGGAGTCGGTTGTAGTAAGCTTGTGGAGCCTCTTGTCGACCTTGTTTGGTTTCTAAGGCAGTTAACAGTCCATGTTCGGAGTCAGGGTCGGTAAACTCTTTAATCAGGACCTCACGAAGTAGCTGGTAGTCTGACTTCGTTCGACTGGGCTGTCGATCTAGGAAGTTTCGTACCTCGGAACTGGACGTGGCTCTAAGGAGGTATAACCTGTCTCTGTCAGTCACATGAGGTCTCATTTCTAGATAGAAGTCGATATCTTGAAGGTGGGCCTGGATGGTGTGGCCCCCTGTGGAGTTCGGGTTGAACTTGCTGATGTTTTTAGACAGCTTGTCGAGGTCTTTGATGGTCATCCCAGGTGCAGCTCCAAGGTCTGCTTGGATGGGAGGTTTTCTTTCGTTGACAGGAAAGAGTTCTGTGGCGAAGGCAGGTGAGATTTTGGGTTGTGGCCCTTCGCTTCTTTCGCTGTATACGAGTTCTTGGACATGGGACTCTGCTCTGCTCAGCAGTGGTGAGGCTGAGTGTTGTTTCTCTCGCTTTGGCTCTTGCTTCTGCTCATAAGCATGTTTGAGTCCTCTTCTGACCATGTAGAGCTGATCGTTGGTATCGTCTAGTTGTTGGGTCAGATTGTCCATTTTAATTCTGTACCTTTCAAGGTGGTCTTTCAGGGCACTTATTTCAGCATTCTTGTTGCTGATGTCATGCTTGGCTTTCTCTAGTAGCTGGTTGGCATACTGAAGTCTGTTTTCCAGGTCTTTCTGGGCAGCCTTTGCATGTTGTTGATCAAGTTGAGCTGCTGTCAGGGCTGCTTGGAGCTCCTTAACTTGTTCCGTTGTTTCCTGCTCGCTCTCGTTGGGTGCTTTGAGTTGATCTTGAACTTTCACTTCCAGCTTGTCTATGCGACGTTGAGCACATGTCAGTTCCTCTTGAAGGTGGGTGATGTGCTTGTCGCTCAGTTTCAGCTGGGTCGTGAAGGCATAGCTTAGGGAGCTGGTGATTTTGACTAGCTCTTCATGGTTGTTATTCTGGCTTGAATCTTGTGTCAGGAATCTTCTCAGGACTAGGATTATTATTAAAAATAATAACAGTTCAAACGTCTTGGGGGTGAGGCTGTCTGTCGTGCCTCTCAGCCAAGTGTTCACATCTTCCCCTTGGGCAAGGGGGTCTGCAGTCTGCGGCATGTTGGCACGCTGGGGAGAAGAGAGACTGACACAGATCTGTGTGGAGTGGAAGCTTATGTGTGGTGCGACAACTAAGTGTTATGTCAGTGGTTTGAACCACTGGTGAAGTGTGGTGATCACTGTGTTGGTCTCAGAGTATCTAGGTAGACTAGCGATGTGAAGACTTCGTCACTCTAATGAGGAAGAGGGAAAAGAGACAAAAAGGTGAAAAACAAATTTAATTAAAATAAACAATTCCTTTTCAATTTTTTTTCAAAATGAGGAGAATTCCTTTTTTTTTTTTTTTTTAAATGTTGTTATCAAGGAGGCAAACGATATTATTAAATCTTTGTCTTAGACAAACGAATATAATAATAATTCTGATATCTCTTTTCTTAGTCTGACAGAATTGACAACGCAACACCTTACAGTTGGACCAGGGAGGCTGCAAAGGCGACAGTTGCTCAACACTTATCTCTATTAAAATTGATCTCAGCGTTGCATGAGGTGTTAAAATTTGGATTGCGTTTTAAATATAGGGAGGTTAGGAAGAACAAAAGAAGGTTTGATTGCAATCAAATTCGTAAGGATGATTCGCCTTTTGACAGGATTGTGTATCTCATACACTTAGAATTGATTGATGGTTCTTACAGGTGCCTACAAATGTGAAAAGTGAAGAGGAAAGAAAGGAGGATAGAGTAGGAGGGAAGAGAAAGAGACAGTAAGTTGAGTGGATCGGTCCACTAGCAAGCAGTTATGCCCGACTACGAGTATATTGTTGTTTTCAGTTGCTACACAACTATCAACAAAAAAAATAATTTTTGGGTAAAAGAGATTTGTCTCTCTGATTTATTTGAACTCGTAGTGAGGGATAACAATGTGTCCTATTAAGGCTCAGGTGGGTCGTTCCCAAGCTAGGATACACAGAGGAAAGAAAATGGTAAGACAAAGTAAAATTGTAAAGTAATAAACAGGCAAAATAAGCAAATATGAAATTAAGTAAATGAGGAAATAAGTAAATAAAATAGTGATTATGTCTATAACCAAAACAGGAAGAATGAGGGGGTAAAACGCAATAAAGTAATGAGTATAAGTCTGAATAGAATCTACTTATATGGGTAATAAATCAATTAGGTAGAATAAGTTTACTTAAACTTTCAAAGTTCAATATTTATTTGTACCTAAAATGATTAGGCCCAAAATGGAATACTAGAAGTAAGGATCATATTAAATGATATGGGGGAAAAATTAGCATGATTCCAAATAAATTTAATGTTTTAATTAAATTTGAATTTGGCACAATTAATAATTGTGAACTAGTACTTTCCTTTCTAGTAGAAATACAAATAAGTGGTAAAAAGGGAGAAATAAGGAAGAGAAAGACCAACAAGTATATTAGTTGAACTGTTTAAAGGGTTAAACCACTTTAGCTTTTCAAAACACACACTTTATTCAACCATTGGATGTTAATGCTAACTTCTAACCTTTGAGGCTAATGGCTTTAGCATAGACTTCAATGTAAACACAACCGTGCCGTCAGCAACAGCATGGAGTTTGTTTACAAAAGCATCAATGTACTGCGCGTGCGCAGTTCAAAGTTGCTCCGGAAGTAGGTTAAGACTTTCGTGTCACAATCGTATCTGTGGCAACCAAAACAAACTAGTGGCTAGCACATTAATTGTTGCATTACAAATACAGTTAAGCATGTTACATGAAATGTTGGGGCATCTCAACACTGTACAAATAACAACACCGCTTGTTCTGCGATGTGGCGCTTAAACTTTCAGTTCGTTCAGAGTTAAACTTAAACCTTATTCAAATAACAGCTTTGTGCTTCGGTTGAGGAAACAGTGATCAGTGGATCACAAGCTCGTGTCCGTTTCTCTGGACACAACAGGGTTTCTTCGCTGTTGGTTCAACGGTAAACTTTACTTGATAAAGCTTTTAAAGCTCCCATTCAAATCACTCTCGGACACGCGCAGTGTTTCGCGAGATTTAATTCACTTCGTGAACAGTGTACACAAACAGGCAAGCAATATTCTCTAATGTTTAACCCAGGGAGTCATAGCATATATGATCTGACAATGGAACACACACTGACGATCAAACTATGAATAAGGCTTTGATAAACAGGATTGAGGAACACGCTCAAAACTATTCTTTATCCACTGATTTATTTCCCTTTTAATTACTGCAGTTTAGCTTCGTGCGGCTAACAGTTACTGAGATTATGGAGTAAGTTATAGCTATTAGATGACCTGGAACACGCAGGACATTAATTCAGCTATAAAACAAGGCATTACAGGAAGAGAGGAAAACGCTCACATCCGACCTTATTGTACGATCTCAACTGTTAACTTTGAGTTCACTTACTGCAGTTAAACAACGGAGAGGCGGACTCGAGTTACAACCTTCTCTGTGCTCATTCATTCAAGGAGGCGCGCGCTGCTGACGTCACTCACACATACGCACACACACCAGTCTCGATCTCAGATCTCATCCGTAAGAATATAAAAGATTAAATAACTTGGTTTATGCTCATAATTTAGATTAATCTGCCCGCATCCTCCACCAATATGTAATGATAACATATAATATATATATTGTTATAAGGGAAACAGGTCAATTTAGCTCAAAGAGAATCATTAATGATTTTATAGGGAATTTGAACAGACTCACTGTTTCACGGCGATTCACAGAACAAGCCGTATAACAAACTCTGCACTGGATATTAAAATCCCAAAATATAGTGAAAACACTATTAAATAGCACAGTAACAAAATCGACAGATTAAGGCATTAACTTATGAGCACAAAACACAAGATATTTCTCTTTTCAATATAAACAAGACTTTATTTATATAACTCTAAGACGTGTAAACTAATCTACACATGAACACAAGCATTCACACATTCACGCGTTGCAGAAAGAGAGAAAGTAAGGAAAGGATTAGATTAAGAGAATGAGAATTTGATATCCCACGTTTACAGCAATATGTGCAATTGCATAAACCTGAACAATCATCAATCACATATTTAACACTCGCATTGACTTTTCAATGAGGCTAAAATCTATTTTCAATATTACACCAGTTTCAGCAAAGTCTGGGGTTTGTACTTGCAGCTTTTGTGTTTAAAGATTTCCCTTTGTCCTCCGTCTTTGCGGGAAAGGGTTTCTCCGAAGTCGCTGATTGGCTTAGAGTTCAGGAGTCGTTGAAGTGGGCGTTGGCTCGTGGCTGGCCCTGCAGAGTTTTGGGCTGGTTTCCGCTGGCAAACGTAACTTAGCACACGGACTCAACGGAAAGAAAATAAACTAAAGTAAAATAATAAAAGGATGTAAAAAGACTAGGTGGCTTTTCTTCTCATCATGGTAGCAACTGGCTGGGTGTGGTCCAGAGCACATGGCTGAAGAGAGAGTTCATTTTTCCAGAGAGTTCATTTTTAAAAGAGCAGTTAGAGGGAAGTGAAGAATTCAAGAGCGCGGAGAATTTCAAGAGGTGTGTCCTGGGTATTTAAACTCGGCTCTTAGAGGGACCTCCCAATGGTTGTCTTGACCAATTAGGTCCTATGCTGGGCTCTGGCTGCTTTGTTGCTCCACCCCATCAATAATTAACATGTCATGGCCAGTCACATTGCCCGAATTTTACATTCTCTTGCAAAGTATCCTTTTGGATGTGGTTTCTATAACCAGAATATGATACATTTGACAGAGAATCTCTTTGAAGAAATGTTTAAAGCTAAAAGTATCGAACTCATACATACCACACATGACATTAACCCTACAGGCTTAAGCTAGTCAATACTAATTAAAAGCACGACAAACACAATGATTAAAAAGGATAGTCAAATTTGTGGGTCACATACATACTATGCAGTTATGCATAGAGATTATTAGTTTCATTAACAATGAGAATGAATGTCTTTTAAGATGATTCCACAGTCTTCGTGACCCAAAGAATTTCAGTCGGCTCCTTTGTCTTGTTGGTGTGGTCGGGGGAAGAAGGTCACTCTGTAGAAAGTCTGTAGCTGTGATTTCTATCAGAATGGTCACATGTAATGGTCACATGTTGCATCTCTTTGACCATTAATATTTATTACTCAAATATATTACCAAATTCCTGCATTGGAATTATCATTAAGTGTTCCTTTGGTCTTAAATGTTGCAGGCTGCATTCAGGCGGGCTGGGCTAGGGGCCTGATTTATGACTTCCTGCTGTTGTCCTGTGGAATTCGGCTCCTCATGTTTCAACCATGCTTTGATCAAATCTTAATTTTTCTGACTCGGTCCTTAATATACTACAACATCATATTGAGCGGCCATGTAAAGTTGCTACTACATACATCTTTCAGATGAAAAGCCATATTTGAGGTTGATGAATGATAGGTGAGCGTTTGGATGTCCTGCCCGTGTATTACCACATAGACCAGCCGTTAACAATCTGTCCATCACGGACTGCGTCATTCACTTAACCAGCCACACCAAAGCAAACAGGAGGAGAGCATAAAGAGACAGGGCAACTAGAATTGAGTTCAGAACTAAAAAATACAGTTTATAGTTTATTTATATAAAAGGTATATTTGTGTGTAAAGTTGGGTATCATTACTATTCCCGGTCCCGCCCACTCCTGATTAAATATTTTCCTGTCCCGTCCCAATCACGTAATTCGTAGCGATTTTGTTTCCCATCCCGCGGGATTCCCGTGACCCGTGGGATTCCCGAAAAAATGTCAGCCTCTAGTCTGAGCTCAACACTCTGTGTAGAGCAATCTCCGCCCACCGCTCATCTGATATGTAGGGAGTCACGAGTCCGACCAATCAACGCGAAAAACTGAAGGCAGTCTCACACCGAAAGCACTTGCTAACTGGAGCTGCCTCAGTGATCACGCATCAGTTGTCTCTCAAAGGTAAGGCAACAACAGACGTTGCTGAAGTTGCAATAAAGCACAATCCACTACACTGAAGTGTGTTCCGCGATGCGGAAAATGCGGGCGGAATCTCGGAATGCAGTCCTATAATGGAATTTACCGTATAACGCGGAATGTCACGGAATGTGTCGAAGTTTGGATGAATTAATTAAAAGTAGGTCAGTACACTTAAATCGACTCACGCTATGGACTAGTATCTATAAATATTAAGCCGCAAAAACACTATTTAAATATGAATCCAGCATGTTCTGCATCTGTGTTAATGAATGACAGACGTGCGGTTTCATTTCATTCAGAGCGTGTGATGCTCGCGGTGTTTTCAGCATCTGCCTTCTCACTAAATGAGGACATAAATACATGAACAACATCCCCAGAACTGCTCGGAGAGTCACTTCATGAGCATTTGACCGTTTCATTTGAGTAAAACGATCGTCATATCATATATGCATAGGCTACAGAAACTTAAAAGGTCCTCATGGCAACCTGTCAAAATATAAGTTTAGCAGAAAATATTACTGTATACATAATACAACTACAACAATTATTACAACTTTTGTTGAGAATAATCACACAATACGCTAAATACGTTTACTTTAAGTTTTACAAAATGTTTACAGAATGCTTCTGAGTGATCCCTACACTTATGTTATTATTAATATTACTGTTTATTTAATGTTGTTGTTATTAACAGTTTTCAGAATTAAAGACATGTTTAAAAGCATTTAAAGAATGTTTTTTTGTCAGAGCTCTTGTTATTATTAATTTTGGCATTCATTTTCATTTTTACACCAGACACGTATATCGGTTCAAAATATCGGTTATCAGTCTACTTGATCTGTAATAATCGGTATCGGCCCTGAAAAACACATATCGGTCGACCCCTAATATGAATATAAAAATATAAATTTCTTTAAAATTATCTTACTGACCCCAAACTTTTGAATATATAGTAACCTAAAAGAAGCATATTCAAAAACCGGAAGAGCTGCATATACTGCAGCTCTTCCATAAGCATGCATATACTGGTGCTGTAAGCTATATGAGTTTTATGATTCTATGTGTGACAATAACCTATTCAACCTTTTATTCTATTAGATTTCCAAAAGCTCAAGACGTCCTCTTTTCACTTCAATTCTACACATGTCAGTTAACACACATGGAGAACATTCCCAACAGCAGCTGGTTGTGTGTAAATATACAGTAACATGAGCTCTGGGCAGCTCGTAAAGGGTTGAATGCGCGCGCTCTCTGGCGGCGGACAGCGGCGCTGTGACTCAAAGCAGACACGAGGAGAGACAGAGAACTGCTTCAGAAATATACCAACTATAATACTGTTACAGTGCATAGCATAACTATTACAAATCATTTTATCGTTTAATAATTTATTCTATGCATTTGTTCAAAATACAGGAGGAACCAACCACGTGTAACGAAACCAACTCGACAGGTGTTGTTCACATGTTGTGCAGTGAAGTGAGTAGTTTAATTTACGTACGTACAAGTTAATAATTAACGTTAGGTGTGGCTGAGAAACGGTCCACAGATATAACGGTGCTGATGAGATTACATATAACTTATAGCTATGCAAATATGAGTCACTCATAGGCACTACTGACCATTACACCATGTGCTTCACATTACCCACAGTGGGCAGAAACACAATTTACCCACAGTAGGTTTTAGAGAGAAGACATTTGAAACATATTTAAGTACCATATTTTGTGGCGAGACACACGGAACATATTGATAGACTAAAACAAGACCAGAAAACCGGTTAATAATTTCATAATCACATGATTATTATCGAAACGCGTATCCACACTTCTTGTTATCCATGGAGGCGTTTATAACTATTATGAGAGACGTGTGTGATTAACTTGTGTTGTGAAGTCTTAGACACACGCGAGATGCAGCAGTGATTCCAGCACGCGCGCGACAGGTCAACCATCGCTAATAAATGTTAGCTATGTAATTTATACACACATTTTAAGAAAACAGGAGTCTTAATAGCTTCGAGGTTAGGCGGTAAAGAGCTTAAAACGTACCTTGTGCAGTTCATTGACGATTTATCTCCGCACTCCATCGCTGAGACCCTTCCGTCTCCACACACGGCAGCCATTGTTATTTCCTATTTGACGATCAGCTGTTGCGACTTTAGGCTCAACTAATGCAGCTGGGATATGTAGTTCCATATTTAATAGGGTCGCGTGTGTCTTCAGCCAAAGGGAACTACAAGTCCCAGAATGTAAACGGTAAAGTATATTTGTATATTATATTTATAAAAAAATAATATATATATATATATTATATTTATCTCATGGTATCGTTTGCTGTACTGAATTTAACTTATACTGATTTACTAAAAATAACATCACATTGGCAAGACATCTGCTGACATTTAAGTCAAATATTATAATATTACATATTTATAAATTAATACTATACATTGTATCTATGTATTATATACGCTTTTTAGCCAGGATGCATTGAATTGATCAATACGGCAGTAAAGGCATTTATTAATTAGGTACAATATATACACATACTGAAGATAGTTGCCATCTAAACTCAAATGTAATAATGTGTTTTAATATTATATAGTAATTTTATCGATCATAATGACACAATAATAAATAACATGTGATCAAATCTATTACTAAAATCCACAAAAAGAGACAACATTATACACATGAACTGTCACAAATCCTAAAAAACTGTATATACAGTATATAGATACACTACTGTTAAAAGGTTTGAGGTCAGCGAGATTTGTTGATTGATTGATTGAAGGAAATAAATAAATAGTTTTATTCAGCAAGAATGCATTCAATTGATCAAAAGTGGCAATAAAAATATAATGTCATAAAATATTTTTTCAAATAAATAATAAAGTATTATGATTTGCACAAAACTTACACAATAAAATATGATAATGCTACTTTGATTTAGTTAACTGTATTTTGAAATATTTATTCCCTATTGATTTTGAGGTGACGTTTGAGATTGAATTTATCCAAACACAAGAAGACAAACAAATCAGTCAGTCAAATCTTTGTCAACATTTTATTAATTATTTGAGGGGTATTAATGCACAGTTAATACACCAGGAGAAGAAAGAGAGGGAATAATAGTTTAGATTCAGAAGTCTTGCCAACCTAGATAAAAACTTCAAAGGAATAAACGATCATTTTGTCCATTATAAGTAGTAATAGATTTAACAGTTTCTAGAGCATCTGAATAAAATCTACGTTTTTGGATCATCCTTTTGTACCTCAAACCAGAGCCGACAGGACGGCCCTGCTCGGACTCATTTCTAATGACTTTTAATGTAAACTTCTTTGAGGACGTTCTCCATCAGAAGTCTGATGGGTCAAACTCGAACATGGTAAATCCTCATTTCACACAAAAGTTGAAGTAATGAAAAGTAAGACTTTTAAAAACTGGCAGGGGCTCCACATTCTACAGACCCCTTAGTACAAAATTCCACAGCACACAATCAAACTCTACCGACACTCCATATTCAAGCCTATTTCATGGGATTACAAGTGCACTAAATACAGAAATACACACCTACACACACTCATGCTCGCACACACACACACACACACGCGCTCACACGTACACACACTGCGTATAGCGTTTTGGACAAAAGGACATTTTCAACATGTACTTTGACCTGTATAGAAAAGCGCAAGATCATATTCAAATAGTTTAAAGCAACTATGTCACCAAGAAAGAAGCAAAAGAAAGCGAATACAGTTCGCACCAAGCTTTGGAAATCATACTAACGTTGCAGTAGTGCTTTCTTTCTGCAAGCTATTGCTGTAATTTCGAAATAAATCTGTTGCAATGTCATGATCGTACAACGTCTGCATATCTGTACGCCACATAATCTAGGAAGACGGGTAACTGAAGCCACGCACAATATTCCAAGAGGAAACTAGACGCCGCCTTTCGTGTCATGAGATGGCGAAACGACTACTAAACTTCCATTGAGAAAGATGCATTCTACTGGGCCAGACTCAGAGCATGTTGCTTGCCTACGGTTTCATTACAGCTCAGTGACAGTATAAACACAACATAGTCAGAAATATCATGGAGCAACACTGAGCTTCGATCTCAGATTTAACCTGGAAGCAGGTATGAGACTTGCGTTTCCTCGACTTCTACTCATGTTTACTTAATAGTATGTGAATCTTTGAAGGGTGAATCTCATAAACCTGTGAAGAACATGTTAATGTTGCATTTTACTGCAAAATCAAATAACAGTGTAAAAAATGTAATGTAGTAAATTTAGATTTTGATTTAGTTACTTGTTTTTTAAGAATTGTTTATTAATTTACAATAATATACAGTTTTGGGAGGGTGTGGGGGATGAAATATGATGTAAGAAATGTGTAGAACATACCAGAGTTGCATTATTAACTAAAATAAAATAAAAAAAATAAGTATTTTGCGAAAAGAAAATTATGCTTATGCATTTAGACATTTTGCATAATCCAATACATTCAAAAATGTTTTAAATTTACATTACATAGTAAATCAACAAATAATTATTACAAATAAATAATTAACCTTTTTTAATTACTGCATTATTTTACTTAATCACAATAATTTATTATTAAAAAAGACATCTAGTAATTTAAAAGCTGTTCATAATTTTTTCATAGTTATATATTAATTTACTTGGATGAAATATGATCCAAGAACATGCCAAGATTTTATTTTACTCCAAAATAAATAATATTTAGCTTTTAGACAATTGAGGTTTTTGCATTGACCTTTTTTACTTTTTAAAATATATCTTATTTATTTTGGGTGAAATAAAATATACATGTTTTTGACAGTTTTATGAGATTCACCATTTTAAAATCCAACCGTTTTCAGTGCAGTGGGGGGGGCACAGGAGATTTGTATGTGCCATTGGTGCATGACAGTTAAAATGAGAACTGCAGTATGTCATGTCAGAAACGTGACTCGATGGAAAGGTAGACTATTCACAATTAGATGCGCAGCATTCCTTAAGGTATATTGGCTACAAGCACCTTTAGCCTAAAACCACGATATACCAACGCTAGATTTCTTAAGCAACTATGAGATTAAGATCACATTTACAAGTATTAGTATAAAATAAACATATGCAACTTTGAGCTTATTATCTTTTTTCTCATTAGATAAATATATTTGTTTTATAATTTATCCTTTTTTTCACCATTTGTGACCTGTATGTTAATAATTTTATGGCAATTTCTTTTTCATAATTTCAAGTACCTCAGTTAGAATTATTAGAGTTTTGGAATACATTATTAATTTATGTTGCAAATTATATATTTTTTCAATCTATAATCTTTTATACAAACTGAGGAAGAATAAAAAGACACTACTTCCATAAGTCACCTTCAAGGGGACCGTTGTGGCTTCAAACATCATTTTCATTTCATATTCAACATAGATTTGCTTTCTAAATTGGGGAATGGAGGACAGGCTTCCCTCGCACGTATCACACGGATCACATAGCAGGCATTCGGGGTGGCCCGTCTGCGATCTGTTTCTCTCGTGTGGTGGATTTATGTAAAGGAACCTGATCCGAGATATCACAACACAGAGCCGCTCATTTGAGGTTGGAGAATGGAAGCCTAACAGTGCCTGCACAGTGCAAGATAAAGAGGGAGGGGGAGGAGGGGTTAAAGTGCAATACCAGCGTTTTTCTCAATCAGAAGCTTGGGATTTAGTATGTGCAGCACTATTAGATGTCACGTTTGTTTTGGACAGATGCTCTCAGCACATTCGGATAAAGTCTGCAGTGACCATTCGGATTGTGCTCTTCAATGCTTCACACCACATGCTTGTGCACCCAAAACACTCTCACTATTGCATACAGTCACTGAAGTCTTTAAGTGCATTCCATACATTGCTTGTACTCCTATTAAAAGTGAATTGAAGGGGTGAATGTCACAAAAACATGGCCACATTTTGCCCTAAAATAAAAAATCTAATTTTAGCCTTAAGATTGCATTGTGACATTATTCTCATCACATTTAAGCACATTTGCTTCCCAAATTCGAATTACCATATAGCACATAAATCAATACTGCAACCATTTTTTGTCAAGTTTAATAATAAATGAAAGTATTAATTTGCAAATACTACCATAATGTATAAATTCTAAACATTTTAAATAATACTTAAAAAAAAAAAAAAAAAACCTGGGAACTAAAATTTTATTTTTTCCCGCTTTGGTAATAACAATTGTATGGAAGCCTGTTTCACCACAGAATGAATAATAATAATAATAAAACAAGACATAAACTTGCAGATCTGGGGAAACAATTCAAAATATAAACTCAGAACTCTTTTTTTCTCACAATTGCAAGTTGCTAATCTCCCAATTCTGACTTTTTCATAAGTGTTTTTTCTTTATTAAAAAAGGTAATTATGAATTCACAATTCTGACTCTCTTGCAATTGCATGTTTATATCTCATAATTGATTTTTGTGAAAACAAGTCAGAAATGTAACATAATACGTAATTACCTTTATTTATTTATTTTCATGACGGAAACTGACTTTCATAGAATAGGCAGATAGAATGTGCTTAATTGTCATAAAATATTGCAATACACATAAAAATGAATAATCCTAAAAGATGTTCACTTTCTTTTAGTAAAATTGAATTTTATTTTTCTTTGCCTTGATTTTGAGGTCAAATAATTCTTGTCAGGTTTTGTGAGATTCACCCAAATTTCCTGTTTAAATGTTTCAGTTTGAGTCTTAGGGGCTTCACATAGGATACATTTTTGTATTCCACTGCAGATTTTCCATTGGTTTTCTATGTAAACATGCACTAGATGGACGTGTGTGTTATGCATATCACACATGGCACGGCAATCTAAGAATGCAGCGCTCAAGTTAAAAGTTCAACTTTTAAAAATCACATCTTTAAAACTTGTGTTTTTCATTCCATTACCTTTGTGAAAGACCTCTTATGTTTAAGCAAGGACTGATGACATCACAGATGTCAAAGGGCATTCCTATGCTTTGGAGGATTCAATTTGTCCTGCCAAAACATTTGTAGTCATTTATTATCATTTATTTGAATTTCTATAATCGTATGCAATGTATACTCCTTCTACATTAAGCACCACAAGCTCTTATTCCCATAAAAAACAATCAGCCAAAATGAAAGCACACAGCAATACCAAATTTCAAAGCAGTTAAAGGTTTTAACAAAAACCTCCGGGTCAACTGCATCAAACTACAAACTACTGGAAACAACCCAAAGGGATGCGGGATAAGGAGTTATGCAAGGCTATGCGCTTGGACCTCTCATGATTCCGAGCTACAGACAGGACAAGAAACCACGAAAGCAACACTACTGCACAGTAGCACACTGTTTCAACAGCCGTCAATCTAAATCCAACCCTCCATTCAGCTGCTGCTGACAAAACAATCCCAAACACACCCAAGGCAAAGCAACCTAAACGATGACCAACTTTTTTGACACACCTTGTTTGAATCCGATGGACGAAAATTAATTGCTTTGATTATATTCATATATAGATATAGATATTATATATATATATATACACAGCAGAGTATAACTGTGATAAAATGTTAGCAGTAAATTAGCTCATCATGCTAATTGAATGAGTTCAATATTCTTTAAAAAAAAAACACGTTCAAACACATCATGAAACCACCGGACATGTTGACCTAACTACTCCAAAATTATGTAGAAATGTAACTTCTGCTTTAGAAAGCTTTCATATAGACCTATGCATATATATATATATATATACCATATATATCAACTGGGAGCTTAAATGTTATTGACCCCTTTAGAACGAAAACTTATTAAAATGATAAAAATGGAATGAAAAACCAACAGAAGTAATATATATCAGTATACACAAGCACACACATAATGTATATACTCCGCTTAAAAAACACAAAGATCAGTGTGAAATCAATACAAGAGCAAATCATTGTTGTTTTCTGCTGTTTTTCATCCCCTCGTTCTGCCGTTCATCTTTCCGAGCTCATTCTGCTGTGCCATCTTTAATTCTGTGACCGAATTAACTAAAGTTTTATCCGGAGTACTTCGGAAAGCATCCCTTCTGGTGTTGACGGATTGAAAGCCGTGTTACTCAGAGATCTGCGCTTTCTTAGTTTTGCTTCGTTTCTTTATAGGGGGCTGTGTGTCTCTGGTTTGGGCTGGATTCACACTGTCCACTGGGGCAGGGTGTGTGGTTGGGGTGTTGATTACAGGGTTGGGCATGGGGGCTTGGGTTTCTGGGGCTGGGCTTACAGTCTGGGGTGGAAGCGGAGTTGGAGCTGGACTGTAGCTCTGAGTCTCTGCTGGAAAGAGGGCTGTCACCAGGTGGTGCTCTTTGGGCTTTCGTCCCCTCCTCTTCCCAGGCACTACATTTTTCATGTCCTTCTGTAAGCCATTGCTCTCTGGCTCTTTTTTCTTGTTGTTGGTCGACTCGTTGGTAGACGCCCGAAACCAGTTCTGTGCACATAAGGCCACATCAAGTTCAAAAAGTAACCGATAATCAAGGATTATTAGTGAATTTGCATGAATTTTTAGAAGTATAACATTTTAAACAGGAAAATATTAATCCCTAGAGAACCCTCGAGAAAAAAAAATGAACAAAATTATTGTGTACTAAAAACTGAAACTAAGGTACAAAAAAATTAAACTATTACTTTCTTTAATACTCAAACGATAAAGTGCTTCACACACAAATCGATTATAGATGTGTAGGATGAAAATATAATATAAACCTATAAATATGAAATAATATGAGAAAATATATAAATCCCACACACTACTCAAGTTCACATTATCACAAATATTTTAACTAGCAACATTCCCTGATGGAGGGAACGGAGATGTTATGTCGTGACGACATAGGGATTTACCTGGAAGCCCCGATCATCTCTGACTTTAAGAGAAAACGCCAATGAAATTGGCTAGTGGATTTTGCACACCTGAGCCACTCCCCATGCATACGGGTATAAAAGAGCGACAGGTGCATCCACTCATAAGGTTTTACTCTGAGGAGCCGAGAACGAGTCCCTGGCAACCAGCGATGGTTCAAGATTGTGGCATGGGGACATAATGTCTCCGTTCCCTCCATCAGGGAACGGGGGTTATGTACGTAACCTAGACGTTCCCTATATGTCGTGACGACATAGGGGTCCTATGGAAAGCGCCACAAGCTGAACCCCGTCACAACCTTGTGGCATGCAGATGTTGACAAGCGAGCGCGTGACAGACAAATGACACTGAGTATATCGCTGCTGGAGATAGCCAAGCCGCTGTTCCTTTCCCCACAGTAATCAGAAGGGATTTCGACCTTCAGTGAAAGACGGCTTCAAGTCTTTCCTCTTTGTTGTTACAGCTTGGCAGTAACGGCAGGAAAGCAAGCCTTCCGGAGAAGGGCACTATGGAGGCCACATCCTGCCCGAAGGGAGGTAACATGTGGAGACACTGATATGGACTGACCCAGGCTTGGGGCAGTACTACATACGACTGGATTCTGGGGCAGATCCTACCTAGGCGTAGGGAGGAGGGCTGCCAGCAGCACCTGACCGAGAGCTCTGTCAGAGAAGACACGGGTTTACCATGAGGGAAACTTTACCATAGAAGAATACACATATGGGATTACCCGAAGGGGAATCAGGCCATACGGACACCTAGCCCAGTACAGGGGCTGACCAGAGACCCGGCTGAGCTAACACCAGTACTGGGCCTGGCTTCAGACTGCTCCACCCAGTCTGACTGCTGGGGGTGCTTGGAGGATTCCACCAGGGTTCACCGTCCGGGGAACTGAACTGGAGAAGAAAAAGGTGCTCGTATCCCCGGGTGAGGGGGAATGGCGCAGCAAGCTTGCCAGTTCTTCCCGCCCATTACCTGTTACCCAACACACGGGAAGAAACTGGCTCAATGCGGCGACTGTAGAATCTTGCGAAGGTGTTCGGTGTCGCCCAGCCCACAGCTCTGCAGATGTCCACCAGAGAGGCGTCGTGCGCCAACGCATGGGAGGAGGCAACACTCAGAGTGGAGTGAGCCCTCACCCCCAAGGGGCATGGCTCGCCTTGAGACTGGTACACCAAGGCGACGGCCTCCACTATCCAGTGGGCCAACCTCTGTTTGGAGACAGCCTTCCCTCTCTGCAGACAAAGAGCTGCTCAGAGCTTCTGAAGCTCCGGGTGAAGTCCACGTATATGCGCAATGCTCTTACGGGACACAGCAACGCTAAGGCTGGCTCTGCCTCCTCCAAGGGCAGTGCCTCCTCCAACTTCACTTCGAGAAAAGAGATTCTCTGCACAGGGGAGAGCTTGCTCTTTTCCCAGTTGACCCGAACCCCCCACTGGCTGAGGTGCCGAAGCACCAAGTCCCTTTGATCGCACCACTGCTCTCTGGATTGGGCCAAGATAAGGCCAATCGCTGAGGTAGTTGGGGACCCTGGCGCCCACTTCCCATAGCAGGGTAAGGGCGCCCTCTACGATCTTTGTAAAGGCACGGGGAGACAGGGAGAGTCCAAGGGGGAGGACCCTGTACTACCATGCCCGACCCTCGAACGCAAACCGTAGGAACGGTCTGTCACAGAAGGATCGAAACATTAAAGTAAGCGTCCTTCAGGTCGATCACTGCAAACCAATCCTGGGGCTGGATGCATTTGATAATGCGTCAGCATCTTGAACGGGAGCTTGTGCAAAGCCCGGTTCAAGACTCGCCGATCCAGGATTGGTTGTTGACCACCTTTCTTGGGTACGATGAAGTAAGGGCTGTGAATCCCCTGCCTCATCTCGGCTGGAGGGACCAGCTCGATTGCATCCTTTGCCAGGAGGAAAACAATCTCCTTGCACAAGACAGGGGCGTTCCAGACTGCCACCGATGTCTCGAGAACGCCGCTGAACTTGGGAGGTCGCCTGGCGAACTGAATCGCGTGGCCGAGTCGAATTGTGCACGTGAACCAGCGAGACAGCGAGCCACGCCGCCAGACGCTGTGCAAGCGGCTCCAACGGCACAATCGACGTACCGGTGGTGGTGCAGCGAAAGTGAGTAGGGGTGGATGGTACAGAAGGTGGTGCGTTCTGAGGCGTTCCTCACCGAACTCCCTGGGTCCCAAACGGGACTGGCCAGAGGTGCGTGGGGAGGTACATCGTCCCCGAACCGTACTCTCTAGGCTGCCGGCAAAATTTGGTCGGGGGCGAGAGTGAGGAAGCAGGGCGTCGCACACTGTTGTCCCATGGACCTGAGAACCCGGAGGAAAAGGAAATTTCTCTTTCTTTGAGAAAGTGGGTACCGCTGGCCCTTGGACCAGTGGCGAAACAGAATAAAACAAAAACAGGATTCTCCTCCCGGCCCTCCACCGGGGGAAGGAGGGCCAGCTCCACCGGCGCTGTTCTCGCCGTCTCCTGAGAAAGAGCAAACTCCAACATATCCGGGTTGCCCACGTCAGGGCCGTTTCGTCAACTTCCTGGACGACTTGGGGCCTGGCTGGGACGCGGGGGGTGCCGCTCTCCTGCGAGAGGCTTGACGCGCCGGCCTAGTTGTCGATTCAGCCTGGGGCGGAGCAGCTCTGGAGGACGTAGGAGGGCGCCCACGGCGACGGGCAGACTGAGGCCTGGCCCCGGAGGCAGCGGTGGATGGTGCGTCACGCCGGGGCAGGATGTGCTGGATCGCCTCGGTCTGCTGCCGTACTGCCGAGAACTGCTGGGCAAAGCCCTCGGGAGATGGGGGCATCGAGAAAGCGTGCCTTGTCAACGTCCTTCATCTCTGCCAGATTGAGCCAGAGATGGCGCTCCTGAACCACCATGGTGGATATCGTCTTCTCGAGGGACCGCGCTGTGACTTTCGTCACTCATAGAGTGAAGTCAGTCGCCGTGCGCAGCTCCTGCATCAACCCCGGGTCGGTACTACCCTCGTGCACCTGTTTGAGTGCCTTGGCTTGGTGAAACTGCAGGATAGCCATGGCGTGCAGGGCAGAGGCTGCCTGGCCCACAGCACTATAAGCTTTGGCCGCGAGAGCGAATGTCATCTTACAGGCTTTGGACGGGAGATGCGGACGGTTCCTCCAAGTGGTCCGGCGCGGCAGTGGCGACAACACCCAAGGGGGGGCAGCCCCACCGCACCTTCATTCAGAGGACATGAACCCATCCTATCCACGGATGGCACACCGAATGAAATGCTGGGCGCCCCGTGGGACGCACCAGCGAAATCACCCGGGAACCGGACGGAAACGACCGCAACCAGAAGGACACGGACGGAACGGAATCTTGAAAAGACGCGACCGTCCGTGATTTGCTCTTTTAGAATTTGCTCTTTTAGTTGAAGTGCCCAGGGGAATTGCTGCTGAGAGGGACTCCGCTGACTGCACCGTGACGCCAACCAGGAACAAAACAAAGATGAAAGGCTTTGTGGAGATCAGCACACTTCTCATCCACTCGGCTCCGAAGCAAAAATCAAACGAGTGGATGCACCTGTCGCCCTTTTATACCCGTATGCACGGGGAGTGGCTCAGGTATGCAAAATTCACTACCCAATTTCATTGCCGTTTTCTCTTAAAGTTAGAGATGATCGGGGCTTCTAGGTAAATCCCTATGTCGTCACAACATAACTCGTAGTGACCGACAGATAGGGAACTTTGCTCATTAAAACATTTTTTTTTTTTGATGATGATGCAAATTGTGGAGTGTGCAGGATTTATATTTTTCAATATAGCTGTAATAAAATAATCTTCATATGATGGCAAAATGTTGTGACCTTTGTTATATTAACTCTAACCTGCAGATGCATATACAGTATAGCAGATTTATTAACAAGTTAACTTAAGGATTTAACAAATTTTCTGCAAAATCCAATCCTTCCAGTCAATTTTTACAATCTACTCAAAAATAAAAACGTTCATAAATTAAAAGTTAATTTATTCAAATGTCTTGGTTATTTTAGATAATTCTGAAAATAAATTCTGAAAACATTTTGATAATCAGATATCACCTATAATAACTGAACATAAAACTAAAACAGATACAAATCTAAAGAATTAGGTCTATAAAATAAAAACTAAAATTAAAAGCTAAAAATAAAAGCTAAAATTGAATGTAAACTATAAGCTTATAAAACTTAGGAACTAATGAAAATAGTATTCAAATACAAATATATTATATTTCAATGGATTCTAAAGAAACTAAAATTAACTGTACATGACAGTGTACTTTTTTTGTTGCAAACTCTAGTCTTGTTCATTCATATTGAACTTGGTGTGAACAGGCCTTAAAGGGATAGTTCACCCAAAAGGTAAATTCTGTTATTAGCCATTGACTTCTATATATAATTTTTTTCTGTACTGTGGAATTCAACGGCTACCGTCTATTGTTAGGTTACCAACTTTCTTCAAAATATTTCTTCTGTGTTAAACAGAAGAAAGAAATTCATCCAGATTTGAAACAAGAGGAGGGGGGGTATTTTAATTTTTGGGTGAACTGTCCCTTTAGCAGTCAACATTTCTTAATACTAGAAGACAATGACGGGCAAGTGCTCAGCTTCATTTGCTAAGCATACAGTACACATGTTTAGTTACCTGAGAGTGTGTCTTGCTGATATGGTACTTCACGCCGCTCTCAGAGTTAAACTCCTTCTGACAGAGCAAACAAGTGTACTTCCCTACGTCGCCCCCTCCCTGTGCGGAGAACAATAACAGCAGTGAAGCTGATGCAGTATCAGCAGTTTCTGAGATCAAACATGTACAGCTGTTTAAATAATCTATAATTAATTAAATACTACAGCAAAGCATGCAGAGGTTTGTATACCTTATTACAGCTTGCCAAGTGCGCTTTAAGTCCAGACACACTTGAGTAGATAGCCTCGCAGTTCTGTTATGAAATCAAGAGAGACTTGAGGAGAAGAACTTGTCAACATTTTTAACACAATTTTCAAGAGCTCTTCAGGTTCTCCAACAAAACTCCATCTACTGATATCATTCAGATGTTCATATTGAGATTGGAATCTGTTACTGAAGCACTAGCAGCTGTTAAAAGGCAATGTTCGGTCAGAAGTACAAGACAAAGACTTACACAATTGGGGCAGCAGATAAATCCCTTTTCCTTCACCTCGTTCTTCCAGCTGTTCAAAGTTTCAGGGCTAAAGTTGGGGAGACCTGGTCGTGTATAGTTGAGCTATAAAAGAAAGTGTGTATATAGAAATAAAACAAAAAATAAGCAGTTAAATGTGTATATGAGGAGTAACAACCAAAATTTAGAAACACTACTGACTACATATTTTAGGGTAAGGCAACTTGTTTGGCAACAAGTAGCAGAACAGAGAGACAACATTTTAATGAAGTAGTACCACTGCTTCAATGATAAAGTAATTAAAAAAATCATATGCTATTTATATATGATACGTACAATTATATGTTATATGCTACTGCTTATCACTAAACTTTTTCTAGGATTATCAAATGATTAAAATGAACTGTACATCAATTTTCAAAGTCATAATTGTGTTAAATGAGAAGAGAAATAAATATTTTGATTCAACATTGCATGAATAATTACAAAGAATATGTATTAATGAGTTTTTTTTTTAATACTGAAACATGAAATTATTATTATTTCAAATAATTAATTATCTCAATGTGAAACAAAAACCATCAGTAGGTGGCGGAGAGTCTTAATAAACGAGTCATTTATTCATTAATTTAACCAAATTGTTATTTCCCCCATAAGTAATCACATCAAATTAACACGTTAAATCAACAGCCCTAATATTTTATTTAGAGGGATAATATAGTCTTAGTAATATAGTCTTTAAAGGGATAGTTCACCCAAAAATAAACATTTGGTTATTAACATCAGTGGTTCAACTGTAATTTTATGAAGCTGCGAGAATACTTTTTGTGTTTTGTGTGCAAAGAAAACAAAAATAATGACTTTATTCAACAATTCTTCTCCTTCTCATCCATCCCCAAATTTTCATTTTTGGGTGACTATCCCTTTAATGAAATATAAATTACAATTGATGCTGTCAAACTTATTGATATCTGCTTTGTGTTGTATAAATACTATTAATAAACAAATCTCATATATTTTTTTTATAAATTGCTTAATTTGACAATTTACTTTTGTAAACGTAAACATATAGTGTAGCGGTAACACTTCAGTATAGGGACCAGTTCTCAGTCCAGTTCAATTACTAACATATTGGCTGTTTATTAGTACTTATAAAGCACATATTTTGCATGACCATATTCTACATCCCTAATCCTACCCAATACCTAAACTTATCATCTACCTTACTAACTATTAATAAGCAACAAATTAGTAGGCAAAAGTCGGTTTGTTAATAGTGAGAATTTAACCTTAAAATAAAGTGTGACCAGTGTAGCATTTTCACAGTGACTTCAACACTGCCATACCCTCTTGATGTCTGGTACGAGGTCGTCTTTGATGCGTCGTTTGGTGCCCCAGTCTTTGGCAAGCTCGTCCTCTGCGATCTCCTGCAGGTGGAACACCGCCACCTGAGCCGAGCGCCGGCGCACCCTGCCGCTGGGCGTCCTCTCCAAATCCAGCAGATCCTCCACCTCTGTTTTCTCCTCCTTCCTCTCCGCCATCTTCTCCACCAGCTCGTCTACTCTCTCCTTTGCCTTCTCTCTGCCCTTTATTTGCACAGGTTCTTCCTCTTCCTCCTCCTCCTCCTCTTCTTCGTCCTCCAGCACATCCTCCTCATCTTTACTGTCTTCCTGTCTCCAGTCCTCAGCTGTGAGCTAAATGTGATGATATAGCAGACGTTTAAAAGCATCTGGATTAATTACTGATCAATAACATGACACTGGTTGTGACATTTTTCCACACAATGTTAGATTAGCAGTATGGCGTGTAGCGTGGCTGTGTAATCTCACCGAGTGTGCGGACAGGGTGGTGACGGGGTGCTCGGTGCGCAGGTGGTAGTCACGGCCAGCTTTTGAGCGATAGGTCTTACCACAGTGCTGGCACAAGAAGACAGGCTTCTGTCTGTCTGGCAGCTCTCTGCCACAGCGTTTCTGATGATACTGATAACCCATCAGACTGGAGAAATGAGCTGAACAGCCCTGTTTGACAGAGAATCAACCATACTTCATTAATTCACTCATTGATCTGTGGGCTGACAGTCTGGGTTACAGCGTTCCTTTGAAGGTGCCTGTTTGTTAACAGACTATATTTACATACTTAGATTTACTATCAGCTTGTGCCAGTGAAAACCCTCGTTTGGCATTAAAAAACTACTGTCAGGATTTACTAAAGACACATTTTTTTGCGACTCACATTATTGAATATGCATTTGAAGCAGTTTCCCTTTCGATCTGTAGACCTATGTGAGGAGAGCATTATTTAATGCCCCAAAAAACATGTTTTAAAGCAGGCGGTAATTTGCACTGCTCTTGGTAGATTGCGCTGGTCATTTTGGAAAAGATCTGGCTGCATCTGTGTTCTTTAATGTGGAGCTTGTCAGTAAATCACACACAGAATTTGTCCCCTCCCATCGGCATATATATAAAATTCCACACTAAAACTAATTTGCCCCGCACTAAAACTAGCTGGCCCTTAGTGACAAATAAGCTATTTTTTTCAGGAATGTTCTCATCTTCTTCCCTCCCCTTTCTATTTCTCTTCTCATCACTTTCTCCACACATACTGTAGGAAGTGGAACCAGACTGCTCTGCTGCAAAGACCAAATTAAAATGAATTTCCAAGCTAGTTAGTGCTGGTCTAGCTGGTGAACCAAATAAACACATGCTTACAGACACACAGACAGAGCCATAGAAGGACAGATAGACAGACAGACTGCTGAAGCGTGCACAAGAAGACAAAAGTCAAAGCAGAGAAAGTGAGAGACAGAAAGTAGACAGAAATTAGGACATATTAAGGACAGTCAGCGCCATCTAGGGAGACAGACACACGGCAGGCACCATTGACAAATTCCTACCTCACTGGGACATTTGATTCGGCCCATCTGTTTGAGGACGCAGCGTAGCCTCTCTCTCTCCTCCTGCTCCTCCTCAGACACATTTTCACTCGCCGAGGGCTTACAAATGGGAAACAAATACAATGCAACACATTAGTGTCTTTTCAGAAACTCTTCCTCAAGTCTTTATAGCAGTATGTTTCCAATCACTGCTTTCTGAAAGCCAGATGTCTTCATAGAGGGGCATTTACTCAAAGCGTGTTAACAGCAACACTTTTTACAGCACTGTATTTGGCCTGTTAAAAACATCAGCAGGGGAATTGAGACATGAGCTATCTAAACAGGATGCCAGACACCTCAACACAGCACCTGAGGGTAAACACTAAGTTTGAGATACAACTTCAGTTCTGTAGAGAAAAAAATGAACTCGCAGACTGTTAAACCAAAATATGTCAGTGTTGACACCCATAGGCACTCAAAACACAGAGAGCTGATAATGTAGAGGGTTAGATGGCGTGTGAGAGATACTGCACCACCTGGCTACAGTATATCACCCTGCAGCTCTCAATGTGAATCAAGTGAGCCAGCGATTCAATGAGTTATTCATGAAGACTTTCGCTTTCGCTTGCTTTGTTTATGAATAAATCAGTTATATGAATGACTGAATGGCTCATACGTTAACAGGGACTTGCCGTCACATACTGGTAGTTTTACTTTCATATTTACAGTATCATTTCATTATTATTTTGATATTTCAATATTCGGGTTTTCTAAAAGAAAATCAATAAATGCCCATTTAAATCCCATTCATTTTCTAGCATTATTTATGCAATAATTACTGCAGTGTAACTGCATTCATGCCACCTCTGTGTTAATATACACAAATTATACTTCACATGCAGCTTCTAAAAAATGTTATGGCTACATTGTGGCCTTAAATATTTGTGTGATAAATCCTATGTTGAATGAAAATATTTATTTCTAAAGCTTTTTTAATGCTTATTAAATGCTTTTCTCATTTAACCCAATAATGACTTTTCAATTCTCCATAATCATAATTATTGAATAATAGTTTGATTATTGGATAATTTTCAATTGATGTGTGAATAACTTGCAATTTGATAAATTAATTTTAATTGCTTGACAGACGCATACAAGAATTTAAATAGAAATTATCTTAATATCTTAAAATATCACCTCTGATCTTACTTAAAATATAAAAAAACATCAAGTCAAGATGTTGAAATAATACTAATTTCCCCCCTCAATAAGTAGTGTTTTTAAAGAAAAACAAACATTTATATAAACATCTGGAGGCAAATTGATCATGGTTAATTAATTTTGTACATCAATACTCCCAGTTTCTGTTGATAAAAAGCAGCTTTGTCATAATTACAGCATAAATATTGAATATTATGTTGTACATCAACATGTTATGGCAACAAGATGTTATAGCATTGATGCCATCTGAAGCAAGAACAAATTTATAATATATCATTATATATCATATGTATCATTTATAATATAATGTTTAGTTAGTCTAGAGTAAGTACAGTTTTCAAGAATACATTTTTTTGGTTTCTATTTCAATTTTTTTTATTTTCAGGCCAAGTGTGTCCAGACGTTTCGCTTTCAGTCAAGAATGTTCATTTTATTGAATCACATATTTGTAAAATATTTAATTTTTAACTACCTAAGATAACCAGCCCTGAAATCACTTTACACATTTGTTGTTCTCTTCCTGTGGAAGTGGGCGGGTCTTGGCTAGAATAAGCTGCAATGTGGCCCAGACCTTGTGCTGATTCTCTAATGTTTGGCTCAGTGAGACTCAGCACCTGGCTCAAAAAACAAATCCCAGACCTAAATGCACATCCTCATTAATGTTTCATACTGTTTCTGAGACATTTGGTCGTGCATAATTTAACACATTTCATTGGAAATATTGTTTGCAGCTAATGCTTGAGCTTGGCAGATGGAGCTTTCATCCTCACGGCCCTCTTTAACCAGCGTTTCTCTCTCATGTTTTTACACTAAACCTCACAAGGGTCACAAGGGACACCATCATCATTACGGGATGTGCCGTTTCTATTCAGATGTTGGCTGAATATGACTGGGAAAAAAACATATGAACTTTACTCATAAGGCATATTACCATGATTTGCCGTGGAGAAAGATTACTAGCAGGAAAGCTGTTAATATCTTAGGAATGTTGAGGAAATTATTACTGTACAGAAATATAGCTGGGGAACTGGAGACAATCATTACAGTTGAAATACTGCTTGAAGACAGTTTTTAAAGGCATTACTAGACATGTGCTAGACCTTTTCCCATATGTGCAGTTAATGGTTAGAATCTAATAGATGCTTTAGGTCTGAAAGTGATGCTGGAGTACAGAGATGTTGTCAGATATAATAGAGATTAGAGGCTGATGTGGAGGCAGGGCAGCCTCTGCTCTCTGTAGTGGTCACTGTATATAACTTTAAACACTGTTCTTCTGCACATACTGCACACACACAGCTCCATTTGTTTATTAAAGACATTAAAATGCTATAGTTTCAGATCTTCTTGTGTCCCTTGGGGAAAATAATTGCGCTTAATTGTTTTAAATGTGCATTTACAGTATGTTTTTAAACTTATACTTGCAGATAATTTAATTGTAATTAAATAAATGCCATTTAAGTGTACTTAAAGAAGGTTTACTTATATGTTTCATAACACACTTAAATACACATTTAAAAAGTCCACTTGTAATATGTCAAATTAAAAGTTTTAAAGTACAGTTCATTTTAAAACTTTGTGTTTTAATCATCTTTTAAAGAAGTACACTTATTTTGATGTGTTGACTAATTAAAATGTTAACGCACATGTAAAGTACTTGATATAGATTTAAATGCAGTGTGTTTTTTAATGTTACATTTAAAATTGATATTTAAATGTACTATATTACAATTTCAATATTACAAATGTGTAATTACAAAATTATTTTAATGCATGATATACACATTTGAATAGAAATTACATTAAAGTATATTTTAGTTTACTATAAATGCCTGTCAGAACATTTGGCAGGACACTTTAACCATATTTCAAAGACAACACAAGTAATTATGATATTTTGTTTAAACATTTACTAAACACACTTTAAAGTTCATCTAATTGCATTTAATATACATTTCAACTATAATGCATTTTAATTTAATTGTAAATAACATGCAATGTTATTTCCATAATAGTACCCTTTTTAAAAATATGCTGAAGTGCACTTTCTCAACACATTTCTAGAGTCTGACCGTTTCATTTATATACAGAAAAGCTGATGTTCAAAGTGATGCAATTTTAATTGTTTAAATGATTTATACATTGTATTTCAAATCAAAGATTTCCATCTGTTTTGACATCTAGGAGATGAGCTCTGCTATAGATCTGCATTTCATTCTTATAAAAAGCTAAAGTGAAATGTGTTCTGGCACCGCCGCTCACCTTAATGTGGTCAGCCATGCTGTGGTAATTGAGTCCAGCTTTTGATCGGAACTGTTTCTGACACTGCTGACATTTGAGAGCGTCCCGCAGCTACAAGAAAAAGACCACAATTTATGATGTCCACCTCAAATATCATGAAATCATGGGTTATAAATGAGACATTTTATATTCCAGTTACAATGATACAAACAGCAAACTATGTATTTTCCCCTTGAAGCAGTCAACTAATAAAGCATTTGTAGGATTATTCTTCTGAAAAGCATTAAAATATTCCCTACCAGCCCCACATGACAACTGTGACAATGACATGAATTTGGTTCAAAGGCATAATGCCTATTGATTTTTTATTTTTTATTATTATTTTGTGGCACAAAAAATACACACCTTTAATACTAAAACCTTTACACACATAACCTTTAATACAAAAAACACGGTGATGAAGTAAACATGATTTATATAAAAAAGAGCTATTCAAACCAAGAACTATTTATTTATTTGAACAAGTTCAAGGCCTATTTTGTCTTCATCCAGCAACATTTCTATTATTTCTATGATTTTGTTGAATGTTTTGTTGAATTACTCCAGTCTTCAGTGTCACATGATCCTTCAGAATTCATTCTGATATGCTGATTTGCTGCTCAATAAACATTTCTTATTATTATCAATGCTGAAAACAGTTGTACTGCATCATATTTTTGTGAAACTGTGATACCTTTTTCTGAAGATTTGAAATAGAAATTGAACATTATTCAGTAAATGTCTCAACTGGCACTTATATAAATATAAAAGTATATTTATTTCTGCATTGACATTTACAAAAATACAAATGAGAAAATAAGGTCAATGATTATCATTTTAATACATTTCCTTTGCTATAAAACATCCTCTCCCTTAATGGCCATCACAGCCATCATTGATTTCACACAGGGCTGAGGAAGAGGCCAGAGAAACTACAATTACTTGTGACCCCGCAATAAAGCAGCCGATCGATTCCCTCTTTAATAGACATGTCATCATTTTTATAGAGTTGTGCTATACACTGGGCTGCCACAATAAGTCTTTACTCCAGATGTACACTTGGTAGGGCCACTCACAGACGCCCAATCAATAAAGTGCCTCTAATGACTCCCTCCGCAAGGTCCTGAGAGAGAGGTGTCTAATTGCATGCCTGAAACATTCTCCTCTCCGCTTCCTCTGCGGTTTGGTAGTATAAACAACAAGGTTTGATTCCCTCTCTTTCATTCTATCGTTCTTTGGGCCTCATTCACGAAACGCAAGTGGAACAAATCGCTCATAAATCCATTCTTACAAAAAACATCCCATTTAATTGAGTGTGACAATTTGTGTAGGAATGTTTTTAGATATGATTTACAGTCAAAAATAATTGAATAAGGCTTTTTTCCCTCTTCATATGGAAGAGCTTGAGCACATCTGCCACATTATATTTGATGTGTTTAGAAAACTGAGACAGTTGTTGTCTTCTTTGGAGGAGAAGTTGTACGAAAGATCCAACCCACCAAAGTCCCCATGGGATGTTTGGTAACCAATAACTAAGGAACAAAACCTCATGTGGATTCCTCATGAGTCATGAGGTCAACGCAAACGTCAATGACAGCAGTGAAATCTTGTTATGTGTAATAAGTTAGATTTCATGGTTGGTGAATTGTCATCAATATCTTAAGATAAACACAAAACCACCAAAATAATGACTGTTTTCAAATAGGTTTCCCCGAACACTTTTCTTGTTTGCTAAATGACAAACAATCATAAAGTCTCAACGCAAACTCCAAACATTGGTTGGGCTGGTCGGGATTTCCAAAACAACTTCACCTTGAAGATATTGTTCACCCAAAAATGATAATTATGTCATTAATTACTCACGACGCATGCGCATGCTTTCCCTGCATGTCAACAACGCATGTGTGGGGTGCTGCTGACATAGAACACATGCACTGTGCTTGTTTACATTCAGAGGAGAGCATGCGCATACGTCATGATACTCACTCAAACAATACTCTCTAAAATGGCGCCAGGGTGTTTCAGAGGAGAAGAGTTGTTGAATAAAGGTGTTATTTTTTGTTATCTTTGCGCACAAAATTCTAATTTCTTAAAATTAAGGCTGAGCCACTGATGTCACATGGACAATTTTAATGATGTCCTTACAACCTTTCCGGGCCTTGATCGTGTCAGTTGCGTTACTATCTATGGAGAATCAGAAAGCTCTCGGATTTCATAAAAAATATCTTCATTTGTGTTTTGAAGATGAACGAAGGTCTTACGGGTTTGGAACGACATGAGGGTGAGTAATTAATAACAGAATTTTCTAGGGCTGCAACTAACGATTATTTTGATAATCGATTAGTTGGCAGGTTATTCTTTCGATTAATCGATTAATTGGATTTAAAAAAATACTCCAATGTCTTTCAAACAAACGTGCCAACTGAATGATACACATACAGTACTTAACAATTTATTAGACCACCTCATAATAAAGAGAAAACTAAAATATTTTAGGAATCTGTCGAATTTTTTTTTTCTAAAAATGTTATTGTCATTTATTGGGCAAATAACAAACTGAAACAACCAAATAGTATTAATTGCCACTATAACAAAAATGGCCTCCTATGCCTTGCAACAGCTTGCATTCTTGCTGCCATTATGTACTTTTTGAAAGCGCTCTGCCTTTCTTTCATAGATAACAGCAATAATTATATTATAGCATTAGAAATAGCCTACTATTGTTACTAAAGAGCTTACGCATTTTGGAGGACTAACCGATACAGAAAGCTAAACAAATGACTTTGGTAATCACCAATGCTGTTAGTTTAGAGCAGCAATGACACAAACCTTACATAATTTGTTAAAAACCTTACAGAAATGTGTTTTAATAAATTTGTTAAGCACTGTAATAGTGAATAAAGTTTAAATCTCTATTAAAAATGTAAATATTAATAAAGATATTAAAGATGAATAAAAACACAAACCCAGTTTGGAACAGGCGTTGACTTTGTTCACAGTCACGTGTCATTTATTTATCCTGTAATAAGAGGGCTATGAAGCATCTGATATTTATATTCAGAATGACATGCTTTTATCCCTTAACATTTCCTACTCTCATAAAATACTCGCATGCCATGTTGACTTTTAAGCCTTAAATTAACATTTAACAACAGATATTTCAGCAAAATGTATATTTTTGCGCTACATATCCTGTTAATTGTCTCCCTCTCTGTGTTCCGTCTGTCTGACGCGCGTGCACGCACCCGCCGCGCCGGTGCTCATTCGGTATTTTAAACTTAACACAGGCTGTCAGGATGGACCTTTATGCAAAAATGGAAATGCCCGCGTGAATCTGTGACATTTATAGATAAGGATATGACCGTAAACTGAACATTTTTGCACGGAGGACGCACACGCATGTGTCACAGCGCCTGACAGGACAAGCCATTACACTAATGCATTAAAATAAAGAATTCTCATGTTTTGGGCAGCTTGGATCACGTACTTCTCCCGCAGCATCTCATTCTGTTTCCTCCATTATTTTTTAGATGCATTTTGTCGATAGAAATGTGTTATTCAGTGCTGTAATTTGAGCAACCGGCTGCAGTTGGACGTGCACTGTGGGCGGACCCGACTAATCGATAATGAGAATCGCTGTCGATGATTTTCATTATCGATAATAATCGATTTTATCGATTAGTTGTTGCAGCCCTAGAATTGTCATTTTTGGGTGAACTATCCCTTTAAAACAAATATTTTCATTGGGAATGCTGAAAGTAATTTATAATTTATTTGACATACACACACAGAGTTCAGTCTAGGGCTGCACAATATAGCCTACCAACATTCATTACGAACTGCAATATTCTTAGTGTGATTTTTGAATCACAGTTAAGTCTGCGATTTTAAAACGTGCACCCGCGCTGTGTTTTGAAGCGCGGGTGCACACGAGTTGTAAAAACAGCGAGGGTCTCAGAGCGATGTCATTATTAAAAGGCTTGATAGGTCTGCATTATTAATGGGAAAAAACTCGCTCACTTCACTGCGATGTATTTTGCATGAGATCGCATACACAGAAAAATTCAAATGTTACGTTTCAGGTATTGTATGTTCATACATTCATTCATTTAATTCTTCAATGTGCCAAGGTTCAAAAATCTTTTGAAGATATTGCTGAACTTGTATTTTTTAACCATTGCAAAAGTACATTTCTGACGGAAGTAAATTCGTCATCTCAGTTTTTAGTGTTTATATAAAATGAGACACATCTGTTTATTATTTTGACCTATTTCACAATTATTTTAATTTCCAAACGGTTTTAGATAGTTCTACTTCGCTTCTTATGCTTTGATTAAAAAATGTGTTGGGTTGTGTCCCACTCTCCCCTACACACACGGAAAGATCATGAATGTATTTTCTGTGCTGAACCCCGCGATGAGTTTAACAATACTCGCAGTGCGGATTACAGGTCACCGGAGTGAGCGTGCTCAGAGTTTTATGGAAATAAATATTAGTAGTGAAATTTTACAGTTGTACAATAAAATAAAATGATGATTTTTCTTAAATATTTAATTTCTGCCATATTCAATTTTTTTTATAAGATTGAGCATAAAGTAATGCCAATAGTTTTTTTTAAATCCCAAATATTTTGGTGGATCGTGAAATAGATTATGCTTTTCTAGGTGGGTTGTGGAATGGAAAAGTTTGGAAACCCCTGATTTATAAAATAATGTATTCCTCTAAGCCAGGGGTGTCCAAACATGTTCCTGGAGGGACAATGTCCAGGATATTTTAGCTCCAACCAGCTCCAACACACTTGCCTGGAAGTTTCTAGTGAGTCTGAAGACTTTGTTCAGGTGTGTTTAATTAGGATTGGACATAAACTCTGCAGGACAGGTTTGGACACCCCTGCTCTAAGCCTATGCTAGTACTAATGACAATAGTGTGTTTTAGAGTGACCTCTGACCTTCTGACAGATCTCCATGTGCTTCTTAAGTCCATGGACGGTCTTGCGAGTGACGACAGAGCAGGTGGGACAGACCACTTCCCCTCTCTCAGAGATAGTGTTCTGCCACTGGGCTTCAGCAGGGGGAACTGAGACAAACAGATAAAACACGCTTAATTAAGATTACATTACCATTTCAAAGTTTGGGGTCAGTGAGATTTCTTTATGTTTTTGAAAGAAATCTCTTTTGATTATTAAGACTTACATTCATTTTTATAAAGAAATACAATACAAATTGTAATCTTTAGAAAAATTATTACAATTTAAAACAGCTGTTTTCACTTTTAATATATTTTCAAATGCAATTTATTCCTGTGATGCAAATCTGAATTTTCAGCATCATTACTCCACTTCAGTGTCACGTGATCTTATTATTATAAATTCTGCAAACTGTTTTTGCTTCTTATTATTTTTGTGCAACATTATAACGGCTTTTACTGTCACTTTTGATCAATTTTATGAATAAAGTATGGTGACACTAATTACATTAAATATATAAATAAATGAATAAATAAATAAATTACCCAAAATCTTTCAAACTGTAGGATGCATTCTATATTTTTTCAGTTTTATTTAATTTAAATGATTTTATTTCATCTGTATTAATTTTATTATGAAATGTTCATAATATAACTATTTATTTTGATTAGTACTATTATTAGTACAAATATGTACTATTTAGCTTTTTTTGAGTTATTTCACACTGCTTTGACAGTACACATGTACATGATGATTTTATCATGCAAACATGCAGAGAGAGAGCGAGAGAGAGAGAGAGAGAGAGAGAGAGAGAGAGAGAGAGAGAGAGAGAGAGAGAGCGAGAGAGAGAGAGAGAGACCTGAACTAATAACAGCAGCTTCTTTTCTGGTGGAAGCATGAACCGACTTCTTCCTCTTGGACTCCTCAGTGAACAGAGCCCCTTCCGCCCTCTTCTTCCGACCTGCTTTCAACTTCTCCTCCACCTTATTCATTCCTGTACAACACATAACAAATTACATTCAGGAAAAACAGAGACCTCACAAGCCACAGAAATAAAAGTATGTCTAAAAAAAGAACAAACAAAAGAGAAATGAAGAAATGCGACTCTCGAACTCTCTTGGTGGTCAAAGAGCCTTGTTGTGTTGTAGTCTGTCTTGAGGTGCAGTGTTTCTTAAACATGCACCATTGTAACTTCAACAGAAAATGAAACACTTCTAGAATAGACATATATACCCCCCATTAGCACCAACAGGGGTAATTACTATCAAAAAAGTAAACAGTTGCTAATTAAAAACATACAGGTGCAAAAATACCTCTGAAATCTCAAGGTGTATTTATTGAATGGAGGCCAGGACTAAACTCTGAAAGTCCCTTCTGATATAACACCACTGTGAGGCAGTCAGTCAACAAAAAGGGGTCATGGCAATCTAGTATATCACTAGAGAGAGACTTCCTGTACTTTAATTCCCTTAATGAAAGAGTTTGGCTGTGTACAGCCTCTGTAATAAATTCTGCTGTCATTCAAAATGATGAATATTCCGTTTGTCATTATTGTTGATCTACATTAGTTAACATGAAGTATCAATGCAAAATACTTCTAAGGTGTTTATTAATCTTCATGTATGTTGATTTCAACATGTACTAATACATTATTAAAAGCAAGTTGTATATTTTGTTATCTATGCTCTGTGTGTCCCAACAGTATGTTTACTATTTTGTCATTTACCAGTACTGTTATTAAATATTTACAGATTTTCTTCTATTTGATGTTGATTGATTTGTTTGGTTTTAACTACTGCCATACTACTTCAATGACTGATTCAGTTTTATCCATATAGACAGCACACCGTGTTTCGTTTTATGGATACAGAATATGCCCCAATAAATCCCTCTGAAAATCAAATCCAGAGGACAAATATTGGCCCTTGATAAAAAATGTAATTTACTTGCTGGTAGAACAGATGTGGGGATAGGAAGAGTGAGTTTACTAACTCGCTGCAGGGACAAAAATTAAAACAGCTTCATAAAGGGACAAAATAATCATTTTCACACATAAAATGCAAAACATAAAGGGTTAAAGTTAGTCTTTAGTAGCTTTAATACTTCAGAATTTTGACTTTAAGAACAACAGAAGTCATGGGAGGTCTTCGCCATTATATAAAACATGTATGTGTGTGTGTGCGTGTGTATGTGTGCATGTGTGCATGTGTGTATGTGTGTGCGTGCGTGTGTGTGTGTGTGTGTGTGTGTGTGTGTGTGTGTGTGTGTGCGCGTGTGTATGTGTGTGCGTGTGTATGTGTGTGTGTGTGTGTGTTTGTGTTACCTTTCAAACCGAATGTTCCTGAAATAGACGGCTGCTCCCCGGTGAACTTCTTTGGAGTTTTCTGCTTCCTCCCTGGCTCAAATGAGAAGAACAACAACAAGAGGTCAACATCTCAATAACAGAGCAAAGAGCTGCATTCATGGTTCATACATTCATAACAACATGCAGTGATAAACAGCAACACTCATGAGCTTCTGCTGCAAGTTACAGTCTCATAATGATGCTCAAACTTCAGCGCACCAAAGCACCTGCTGTTTGACATGGTGCGGTTCCTCTGCTAGAGAAACTGACACGGCTTCATAAACCAGTCATGGAGCAGATAGCGGATATGTTTTGTGTCTCTGTATGCGTGTATGTGGTTGATTGTCATCTTGTGTCACACAAACACAGCTTTTCTCCTGACATTTCAGACATGGACACACACAAACACACACACACACACGCTGTCCTCGCCCCTGGCTCCGGCGTGGAACAACAAACGAAGGGATCGTGTATCCAAACAAAGGCCATAAATAGGCCTCACATCACGAGCCACGCCGACATCTCGACACACTGCGTCTCTGCCAGGCACAGACAGAGACAGCAGCCGTTACCAACTACCAGAGAGTAACTACTCTAGACGATGGACCTCTGGCTGTGCATTATTAACATTAGTTTGGTTGCACTGCTCAGAGTGAAACTGCATTTTGTACATTTTTGTAGTTATATATTTTTTTTACGTTTATAAAATAAAAAAGTATGAATAAAAATGTTGATTTAAAATTTCAAAATTTTATTTAAATGTATCATCGCATATTTACATTTATAATTGTATTATGTATGTGTTAAATATATGTATTAATTTTACATGCATTTTTTAAACTTTTATTTAAAAATGTTTAACACTATTTATTGTGCACTTTTACACATACACAGCATATAATTTTTTTTGTAAAGAACTTAAAGAATGTAAAATGTTAAACTGAATTAAAATTCATGATTTTATACTTATATATATATATATATATATGTTCAATATATGTTTTTTACATGTATTATTTAATATTTAATTAAAAATGGTTTATTTTATTTATTATTTCTTCACAAACACAGTAATACATTATTTCATTTTTTATTTTACCAAGCTGAAAAGTAAAAAAAACTAAAAACATTGACAGGAAGAATTCACATCCAAATGTGAGAAAACAAAATGTTCAAGTTTACAAGGCATAAAAATGCTTGTACATGATGTAACTGGCCATGAAGTCTCTCACACCGGCCCCTGGCCAGCAGTTGTACTGTAGTGGTACCATGAATGATTAGCATTACAGACATTGCATATGGTACTTCAAGCAATATCATGGTATTACCATGGACAGGTGTTTCAGAAGCATTCATCTCAGTGTGTAGCATTCTTACTGTGCTTCATTCTCTCAGGGTCCTCCTCAGCGAAGGGTGGGGGTAAACTGCCCCCCTCGCTGTCACTGCCCCCAGTGTCTACGGATGTCCCCTGCTGCCATTTCCTGTCCGGCCTTTGGGGGGCGCACTCCCCATTCTGTGAGGGCCGAGACACCTCATGGGTCTTCTTCACCTTGAAAAATACGGGTGATGGAGGGCTGTTCTCCACGGGCCTGAGAAGGAGCGCAGGGAACACAGGCTATTAAAGTCAATCCACAGAGGAGCAGTACTATAGTAACACAAGAGGACTTCATCTGGAATCTAATGATAGCAGTGTGAAAAACAAGTCATGTCCTGAAGTGATTTTTGTTGCATGTGACTAAAGTGAGAAATTCAAATTCAAAATGGCTCCAGAGACTCATCACGCCAAAGAATATTCCAATTAGTGGGAATACGGTCAGGAAAAAGATACTGAGCTTTCACACCTTTTCTTGGCATTTCCCTTCATGGGGCTTTTCTGCTGTTTGGGTTCGGACTTGGCATCGGATTTGGTGTCCGAGGTGACCCCAGACTTGGTCTCCATGGTGACCCTTTCTGGGTGGTTCCACAGCTTGTGCTTCTGAAGACGCACCTTGGTGGCAAACACAGCCTCACAGCACGGGCATCTTTGACTCAGCTTCTCTGCTATGGTCGCCTGAACGCCACACAAACACACACACAAAGCCAGGTCAAGATCCACAGGTCTCAGATCGAAGCAAAAAAAAAGATAGTGGGTCTTTACTAAGTTTAATTTGACTAATTGTTACAGCCGATGGCAAGCTGTTCGCCGCTAGATGTCACATGTTCAAAACAATAACAAAGGAGGAGCTTGATGACGCTATAAAGGAGAGTGGAATGATGGGAGACGTCGTTTTCACCATTCAGATATGTAATTAATTCACAAATCATGTTCACGGTGAGGTAATGAATTCCTTGTTTTATTATCTGTACCTGACACAGTTATTCAAACAGTGAATATATTATACAGAGAAAGCGAGCAAAGAACATTTACATTGTAATAGAACATTATGACTGACTTCAGCCTAGCGTGAGTTCAAGCGCTCTCACAAAACTCCCCTTATAATAAGCAAAGCTGTCTATACACTGTTTGATGAATGAATCTCTTATACATACATCTGCACTTTGTTGTTTATGATGAGAGAATTCGCAAGAGAGCAGAATTAAGTCAGCGAAGAGCGCACACTCAATAACAAAACTCTGGCGTTTCAGCAATGACAGGTGATAGCTTTAACTGCTGTAGGTTCAAGCTGTGCATGAAATAGACACTTTGTGCACTTTTACTTGCACGTCTCTGTCATTTCGATCTCTCGCGTTTAGCAGGTGTGCATCATTTCTGCTGTGCGGCAGAGATGAGGACCGTTTGAGACTCTTTTTTCAACTAAAACTTTGATGCGCATCATCTTAGTTTAATATGTGAACATAAAAATGTGATCGCAAAACAATAAAGAAAAAAGGCATTACATGGAAATTCTTAAGTCATAACATGTACATTTTCAAAATACAAAAACTTCACTCGGAAATTAATATTTTGGGTTGCAAATGCAACTATTTTAGTCGCAGTCTGTAGCCCTGCAGTTGACCCACCTATGTCACATGAACTATACCTTTCTGAATTAATAACAGAATTGTTCAGTTGTGTTACTATCTATGGAGGGTCAGAGAGCTCTCGGATTTCATTAAAATATCTTAATTTGTGTTCCAAAGATGAACGAAGGTCTTCCAGGATTGAAACAACATGATGGTGAGTAATAAATTAAGTTAAGACTTAAATTAACTTAAGACTTTGAGTTGAGTTCATAGAACCCACTATATGATTTGAAATTAATGTAGTTTTATACATTACTATTAATAAATGAGTGTTGGTCTGTGGTCTAAAAGACTGTGTAGTCTGGATTTCAGCTTTTACCCCTTGGCATCGCTGATAGTGATATTTAAGTCCGTAAATACTGGGGAATTCCAACCAGCAGCCTGAGCATGGACATTTCACCCTGGAACGACTCTTAAACTCCTCTTTCCACTGAACCATCATATGGGCCTAGGGCGAGAAAAAACATCACACACACACACACACACACACACACACACACACACACACACACACACACAGAGAGAGAGAGAGTGAGAGGCATTAGAAACTATGAGAAATCAATTCACTTCCACAAAGCCCTCTGTGAGATGTTCCCTCCCCAAATACAACAGTTGGAAATAGTTTTGGAAAGTCCCTTAACTCCTTTCACAAATAATCACCCAAAATCCCAATCTGGCGTAGCCTCATTCCTTCATCACTGCCCAAAATGGA
Source organism: Oxygymnocypris stewartii (assembly GCA_003573665.1). Classification (NCBI taxonomy): domain Eukaryota; kingdom Metazoa; phylum Chordata; class Actinopteri; order Cypriniformes; family Cyprinidae; genus Oxygymnocypris; species Oxygymnocypris stewartii. Next base: position 3,112,277 of record QVTF01020812.1, read on the forward strand.
TATGTATTGCTTTACTCACGGGAATAATGCGCAGCTCCTGCACCTCCACGCGAGGGCGTCCTTTCTTCTTAACCTCGGATTTCTCATTATAGGAGGAACCTGATGAACATGAACATTTCATGACATATTGTACATAATTATTTTGAAAGATACTGTATATTGCAGGGAGGCAATTATTATTTGCTGTTGACTAAATTACATTAACACTGCCCATCATTGAATTTTGAAATATTGCATTAAAGGCAGGGTATAAAATTTTTTAAAAATGTTTTAGAAAACGGAGCCGAGTATCAAAACAAACTCGTAGCCAATCAGCAGTAAGGGGCGTGTCTAATCGTGATATGGAGGAGAGACTTTTTTTTCCGAGAGAACCGAGAGAGCATTTAGTGAACAGCCGAGCCGAGTGACAGAAAGATAGAGATGGCGAAAAAAAAGAAGAAGAGGAAAACGTCTGCGGAATGCGTGGATGCGTGTATTTCAGGCGAGAATGTAGTAGTTTAAAACTCAAATCTGCGGTTTATTTATAAAAACAGCGCCTATTTGAAAATTTGCTTCACCGATTTCAGAGACGTGAGCTCCACGCGATCACCGGGCGCTCAGTCCTCATGTATCCCGAAGAGAGGAGCATAACCTCGGCTACAGTGGCAGCTGCTGTGCTTTCAAAGAGGGGACGCTCATTTTCGGCCAACATCATAAAAATTGTCCATTTATTTATACGTAAATTCTGCCCTAATTCCTGCCCTAATTCCTTTTCAAGAAAATGCTCTAGCCTAATATATGAATGAATGAATGAATGAATGAACAAACGATCTAAAAAAGATTTTAATCTTCACGGAGGAAATGTGGGAATTGGGTTAAACTGAAACAAGGAATGTGGTGTATAATTGTGTGAAATGTATGATGAAAATTGGCTAGCAAATTCACCAAGCAAATACCAAGATATAGGTTGCAGCAGTTTGTCTTTCGACTACACTTGCAAAATCCGCGATGGGACTGAGCTCGAATAGCTTCAGCGTTAGCGACTTTTGACAGACCCTCCAATCATCACGCAGAATCCCAGAGTCCAGGCCAGCCCACTCCTCCATTCACCCCCAGAGACGCTGAGCGTCCGTGGGCGGGACATAATCTCAGCATTTATCCAATGACCGTCTAGTTTCGAAGCACTGAAAAAACTGTTCAAATCAGCCCCATTGAAGTCAATAGACGCTAGGCTTCAACAGGGAAATGCGCTGTGACGCTACGGGAATGTACGAGAAGGAAATCGAGTCAGCCGACCTGCTACATGTAGCTGATTCTGAACCAACTCGTCTTCGAGATGAACGTGTTTAATGCATTTTTAGTCAATAAAATGTTAACACGATAGTACATATTTGACCATACATTTTTTGACATTATAGGGGAAGCCGAGCTTCCCTTGCAGTCTTAAAGAAATCCCCACTGCTTGGCAAGTCCTTCTCACATTTACCGCTGGCTCTGGTGTCTCTGTAGTGGTTAAACATAAGATATAATTTGTTTTGGGTAAATCTAACAGGTAATCTTTGGTCTTTATTTTACTGTTCTATTGATATGTTAAAATGTAAATGAAAACAGGCAATGTTTGATCTAATATTTCGTTTCTTTGTAATGTATGTACGTTCCCTGAACTACATTTCAGCGGCGATTAATATGTTTAAATGAAAACGAAAAGTGGTGTTTGATATATTTCGTGGTAGATACAGTGAGGAAGATTGCAAAAGTTCCTGGGGACATATTTTTCCAGGTAATTTCGGTGGAAAAGCTCCTTATGTTTCACAGATCTAATCGTTGCCTGGGTTGCATAGGCTAAGTGTATGTGGGGCGGATCTATCAAAATAGGGGCGAGACCCTTTTGGGGTAGGGGCGTGTTTGTTTTGGTGATTTCAAATATCAACATTGGCTTCCAGAAATTGCTTACCCTGCCTTTAATTACAACCAGTCATTTAATACAATTCCTATATACTGTACAGTGGCTCCAAAAAATATTTGGACACTTAATATGTATGAATGTCTTGGCAGTTCATAACAAAAAGGTAAAATCAACAAGCAAGTGACATTTATTTGAAGGAAACATAGGTACTTTTAAAGCAAAACGTTTCACAAAATAAGTGTTTGGACACTTTGTGGCTGTCAAAACATTACCATTATCATTATCATCACTCATAAGGTGTAATGGAAGCGTTTTTACATTTTGAAAATGATAAACCTGTTGTTCTTTGGAATAGCATGTGATGTACTGTCAAATACGTCCAGGAAAGTGAATTAAAAAGTAAATAGTGTCCATTTTGTCTTCATGGTGCCTTCTGTGGAATTCCAATCTCACCCTGTCCTCCTTAAAACACCTCGATGCTATCAAAGAAGAACCATTAACCTTACTTCAGATTAATGATGGGTAAGAAACTCCTCTCAACACCCCAACACTGCGGCTCTCCATATGTTCCAGACGTACCCGCAGGGACTTTAGTGAGGCTGAACGAACATTTAGAGACACAGTCAATTGAAGATGCATTCTGCGTACAAATTAGTGGCATTGCTTCTTTCATGCAAGTCCCAGGAGAATGGAAGATGATAGCATGCATTGGTTTTCTGGTAAGCGGAGGTCATGGAAGGTTGCTGCAAATCTATACGAACGCTGGCAAGGTCAAAACATTGAGCAAACGGTAGATAATTACACATTAATACTCCATTGAGGCTCGCTGGCTTATGGCTGCTAAGCAACAACATAATAAGGACACTTACAAAGTGGCTTCAGACAAATTGTCTGCTGTGTGTGTGTGTGTGTGTGTGTGTGTGCGTGTGCGTGTGTGTGTGTGCGTGCGCCGTGTGTGTGTGTGTGTGTGTGATAAAGGCCTTTCACAGACTAGAGTAAATTAATCATTAATCCGCATGTCTTTGACACAGCTCTAGGAGGACACACTCCTTGAGCTAAAGGAATAAGTCACTGAAAAAATGAACATTCCAAACATATGCAGTTATCCACAGCAACAATTTTTTTTAAACTCCTATATAATGACAGACAATGTTCATCAAACCCCCAAAACACCATCAAAATGCGTATATAGTACGCATAAATAAAGTATATAGTCCATATGAGTCAAGACTCCATACTCCATGTGTTCTGAAGTCATAGGATAGGCTTGTGTGAGGAATATCTTGAGATTTGATAATCATTTTAAATTAAATATATTGCTGTTTTAATTGAATAAGTTACACCCCACATGATGTTGCATTAGAATTTAATTTGGAATGACAAGAAAACAAATTTACTGAATTAAAATAAAACAAAATTCATATACAAAAAAGTCATACACTCACATTACAAAAGCTATAATTAATTTTGACTAATAATAAATATTTTTCTGCAGAGGGATAGCGCACAAATGTTCATGAGACATTTCTCAATACTTAGTTTAAAACTGTCAAAACAAATAAAAAAAATATTTCATAAAGTTTTCAGTAAACAATGTGATTTATCACATTATACCATACATTTCTATATAGCATATTGTGATGTAAAGTAACTAATTACAAATAGTCATGTTACTTAAGTAGTTTTACTCATATATTGTACTTTTTAAAGTCATTTAAAATAGATATTCATCATACTTTCTGACAAACAGCAAAAGGGAATATGAATTACTGTATGTACAGTGTTTCTACATTTTTGCAGTGCAGATTGCAGTGTGCAGTATGCATAATCACAGCTCAGTACTCACTTCTCACTACTCACGAGTACTTTACTCACTTTTTTGGAAATAATTGGTAATTTCCGAGTTACAGATATATTATACATTTAAGTACTGAGTAATAAAATTTAAAATGTACTGACTATATGGTTTGGTTTAGGATTTGTCTTTGTTGGTTACTTGCATGTAATTATGCATAATTTATTGTTACTATAATAGTAAGTACATATAACATGTAACAAGGACATCTTAAAATAAAGTGTTACCAAACATCTTCTTCCATGTTCAATGAAAGAAATCCAAACAGGTTTGGAAAGACACGAGGGTGAGTAAATGAGTTTTCAAGTTCGGGTGAACTGTCACTTTAAGAATCACACACTCTTTATTTGTATTAATTTGTGTTTGAGCTCAATACACTCTCTCTGGGTATGGAGGGCAGACTTCTTCACTGGCACACTCCTCTCGTTCACAATTAGCTGTGTCCTCCATGACAGCAGCTCTGCCAGCCCTGTGACTCTCCACAGAAGTGTGTGGGAGGGGTACAGAACGCTGGAGGGGGAGGAAGGGCGGGTCTGAGACCAGACAACGTGCTAATTACATGTCACTGTGTCCTGCTATCAGCCCTTTTTCACATCTGAGCTGCAGCAGTGGCTGCCTTTGCTCGTTTCTCTTCTCCCCACCGATGACCCCATTAACCAGAGCGGCTACAGAAGCGCAGAGGATGCTGACCGAGGCAAGACCCTATTGTGCATTAAGAACTAAATTAGATCAAAACTGACCCATTTACTGTTAATAAATAGGCAGCGGCTATTTGCAAGTGCACTAAGTGCAAATAGCATATTTTCTTAGAGGTATATACTATTTACACTAAGTGCAAATAGCTATAGATTCTATTTACACTGTTAAAATAGCAAGATTTTCTACTATTTGTACAACTTATTGCAAATATTGACAATTATCTGCACCACAGTATTGTAGTGCATTATAAAACAGTACGCAATAATAACGTATTAAAGTGTAATTTATAGTTTTAATTCAAATTATGAAATGGATGCCACTTTATTGGGACTATAAAGCCCTCCCTAAGCCTACCCGATACTTTCTTTTAAACTTTTTGATTATTTACTTAATTTTTATTGAAAATAAATGCCTTTCCGACGCGATATGAGATTTGAAAAGAGATTTAAAAAATTTGGCTAAAGGCAGGTTTGAACTCGGGTCGATCACATCAAAAAGCACACACTTTACCATCTACGCCACTGAAACTGATGTTTAACAAGTGCCTTTTTTTAGTGTTGACTATCGCAATCACATGTTGGTGGGCGGAGTTAGGGTAAATAGCCTTTGCTAACAAGGTGGGCTTTTTGCACTTATTTCAACTATTTGACACTCCGTAATAAATATCCCTGCTCTTGCACTAAACTGAGCAAAAGTGTCAGTAAAGACATTTACTCCCGGTTTCACAGACATGGCTTAAGCCTAGTCCAAGAATAAAATGTAAGTCTTAACTGTTTCAGTTGAAATAAACATGCCCTGACTGATCTTAAAATATATCAGTGCCTGTTTTGTCTCAAGATGCACCCAGTAATGTTTTTTTAAGCATGTTTATAAACATACTTAAAAGTCCTAATTTAATTATCATCTAATCCTGGCTTAATCTAAACCCTGTCTGTGGAACTGGGCCTTATAGTGCAACAAAATATTTCTGTTTATATTAAATGCAGTGTATGTTGAAAATAAATGTACTGTATCAAGTTTTCTTTCCACATAAAAATATTACAAAGCAAAAACATTTTCAACATTGATAATAATAATCATGTTTCTTGACCAGAAAAACAGCATATTAGAATGATTTCTGATGGGTCATGTGACACTGAAGACTGGAGTAATTATGCTGAAAATGCAGCTTTGCATCACAGGAATAAATTACATTTTAACATATATTTACATAGTAAACAGTTATTTTAAATTGTAATAATATTTGACTATATTACAGTTATTAATAAATGCAGCCCTGGAGAGAAGTTCTTTCTAAAACATCTTGCTGACCATAAACTATATTTAATATTTCATTTTAAATTTCAAACCCATACTATAAAATATCTCATTAAAAAGCCAAGTAAAGCTTTATTTTATGGTGTCCTTGTTACACGTTACATATACTTACTATAGAAATAACAATAGATTATGCATAACATACAACTAACCCTAAACCAAACCCTAATTCTAACCCTAACCACATGTAGGTAATTAGCATTACTTAGTTCTTAAAACGGATAATTACACTGTAACAAGGACACCTTTAAAATAAAGTGTAACCAAAAGCCTGAATACTCCTAAAGAGTTAAACTGGGTAATAATGTTAAAGTGTTAAACCATTTAGTGAATTCATCAACTCTTTCTTCGGTTAACGTTGGGTTCTCAAAAGCTTGAAAGTGTTTTAAAAGAGACGAGGTAAATTAGATTCGTGCTATTATTTGACCCAGAAAGCTCACGTTTGCGGAGGGATCTTGTTGTTATCATTACAAGCATTCTTGAGGCTTCTTTGAGGATGATGTCTGTTAATTTTGTGGTTTTAGTCCTGTTGGATAAGGGATTAAACAATCTTTGATCTCAGCCGAAGGAGGGCTGGAAAAGTCAATAACGAAATGATGCTGTTTAAAAGAGTGTTTGGGAAGCTTAAAGGACGAGCCACGCTTGGGCCAGAGGCAATTGTGGGTGGATTTGAAGGCACACTGTTTATGATAACGAGAATTAGAGAAATCTGTTCAGGCTGAATTAGGCCAAAGCACACATACAAGTTGTTCTAAATAAACACTGTGTTAAGTGTGTGTGTGTGTTTGTATGTGAACACTACTTAAGAGATAATGAATATAAACGCAGACGCATTAGAATGACATGGGTGTTCTAGTTGAGAAGATTTTTTCTGTCATTACGACTCTTCAACTGAGGAGGAAGTGAGGTGTGAATTTTAATTTCTGTCTGCAAATATACAAGTCCTTTAGATAAAGAACATAATTAAAAAACGTTGCTCTCGGGAAAGACATGTTTGTGTTGCTATGGGAATGAGAGTCGCTTGTCTTAGTATCTGTCAGGCCACTTCCAGTGTAAATGTAACCACACACATTACTAGCAAAGACGTGCATTTACACGCAAACTCTTTCATTACTGGTGTTTAGTAAGGCAAGCTCAAAAAACATAATCCTGCACTGTTCGTTCTACAGACATGAGTGAAATCTCAATTGTTAAAAATAAAGATGTGCTATTCTTTTCTTAGTGATCATACTTATAAATCTCTCCCTGTGAAAAAATCCCTAGACTTGCACTGAAGGAGGGACTCGAGGCGTATCTAGAAACCAGAATAGAGCGCCGCAGTGATGAAGTATTTTCGTAGGTCAACCCGAAAGTTAGCATTATTCCAATTCCCTCGAGACAAGGCCAATAGGATTACTGCAGACAATAAGCTCTATGACCAAAAGAAGTTTATGATTCTTATATGTTAATCCTAATGATTACCTTCACAAACGAACACAACTTTTATGAATTGTAAAGCTTAAATACATGTAAAAAGTAAAAACCTAAAAGTAGTTAATGTGGTCACATGACTTAAACGCCATCACCACTAAGCATTAGACAACTGTTTTCTTCATGTATAATCTACAGGTTGGAGAGTTTGAGTTAGAATTGTTTTCAAGAGCGCAATTATAAACAAAGATACTGTGAAAGCAGACTAGTGAGTTCTGTTTGGTGTGGTGAACCTCTATAGGTCTAAGCCACTTTTTCAAGAAATGTAAAAGCTTTAAAAACCATGAGTGGGGTTTTACTATTACTGATGTATTTTATGTCTGGAATAAAAATATGAAAATAGCTTGAGCTTCTTTTACCCACAGACCTTATCTCAGGCATTTACCAAAAACTCATTGACTTCAAGTCATCTAAAACAGCTAAATCGTTTCTCAGTTTTAGGACTTATTACTACTCATTACTCAAGACTTTCAGGTGGGCTCTTTTGAATCCAGCCAGCAAGCAAAAAGCACATAGAAGAACCCAGCAACTATCTAGTAGCAGCCTAGTAACCCCTCAGAACATCATAGCAATAGATATGTATAAGAAGAAACCACATTTGACCACTCCAGACGCATAGACACATCCGTCATCTTGGAAAGGTAAATGTGTCGCCTCGCCACTCAGTAAAAATCAGTTAATTTTCCTAGATGCCACGACACATCCTCTGGTTGTAAAAACCACCAAGAAGTTCCTGATGAAATGGGATAAACTTTTACTGGTGAGAATGTGTTGGTTTGTCTATTAACATGCATTAACTCAATATTACAGGTTTTTAAACTATGCTATATTTTTAATGTTGTGTTAGCTAACGCTTTTGTCTTGCACCGTGATAGTTTAACAAAATCATCTGCAGAAGTATATTGTAGATATAGATATTAATAAATGCGTTTAAAGTAAGGCTGTGCGATTAATCTAAATCGAAATAAAATCGTGATTTGAGCTTGCGGGATTTCTAAATCGCTTTATAGCACGATTTTTTTCTGCGCCCCTGCCCCAACCTCCCGCAGTATGCTATCCGAACCAATCATAATGCAGCAGAACAGACCGGGCATACAAACAGATAGTATGCTAAAGAAACAGGGAAGATGAGTTCAGAACAGGATAAGGACTTCGTGGCCAAAAAAAATGCATGTTGCATGCAGAGCACGCGGAGCGGAGCGATCATATTTCCCTCAATCAATACACTCAGCGCCGCTTGCTCAGCCCAAAATGCCCTTTGGCAATTTGTTAATTCCAGAATCTGTGGAATAGGCGAAGCAATAGTTTGTCTTAAGCTAATGTTTCTAAAATCAAATTCTAAAATCCTGTGAAGATTGACAGATGTTTTAATAGACCGCACTTTCCCGCAGTTTAGGTCTATTTTAATTTTAGAAAGTGTGTTTCTTTTATTTACGCCACGAAATAATTATTTGTCAAGTGCATTTCATCTTGTGTGTGCTTTCATGGGCCTGATAAGTATTTTGTGAAATTATATATCTGCATTTCATCTTGTGTGCATGTTTTGAATATGAAGCGTTGTTTTAATGGAAAAGTATACTTTTTCAGTTATTAATTTTTTTACGAAAATGTTCCAAGTGGCTTCAAAAACAAGACACGTTTTTAAATTAAGATTTTAAATTTTATACATTTAATTTAGGGATGTTCATTTCAGTTATTTTTCCTAACCCTTAACTGACAATAATATTTTAAATTAGAAATGAATTAAATTATAAAGAATAAGTGTCTGTGACCCGTTAAAAATACTAATATTTGTTTTTCGGGGATTAATTTTACAAGCGCAAAAAGCAGCAAACAACAGAACAAGGATTCACATGATCATATCATATCACATCACGCACCTGCAGCACTTCTGCAAGCAGAGAACAACATAATAAAGCTAGGCGCTATATATTATAACGAATAAATAGGCATATACTAGAAATATATTTTCACTTAAATAATAATTTGAGAAAACGAAAGAAATACTGTGCAACAAGCAGTAAAACAATCCTGGGTTATTTTTTTTAACCTAAATGCTGGGTTGAGCCTTTTGGGTCATTTTTTTGGGTTATTTTGTCAGTGTTTGGGTAGTTTGTGTACATTTTATTTTATTTATAAAATTGTTTCTGTGCAGTAAGCATATCGTTCAAATAGCGGGGTGTGAATCACTAAACGAACATCGCTCGCGTCGCTTCGGTCTTATTGCGTGATGAAGAGTCTGATGCTTTGCATAAAATAAACGATTATATTTATAAAGATACAGAACACAAATACTTTGAATGTTAAAATATGTCCTCAGAGCTGTTGACTGTTTGTTTTTGGGCAGGTTATGAAGGCAATCGCAGTACATTTCGAACTTCAGTGAAGCGCAGGGCGGCGGTCTGATCCGTGATCAGTTCCCGCCGAACATGACTCCAGCTCGGCGCGAGAGCCAGCGCCGTTACGGTCAAAACAGAATTACAGAGTGGTCGATTTACTCGTGAATTACATCGGTTTAATGTTTAATCTTTACTTCTAATGTTTATTAAACGAGATTAAATAGGCAATGTGTAGGCCTATAGCTTATAAAAACATGCAAATGAGAAATAAAGTAAGTTATCACGTAAACCAGTGCTTCTGGAGTATTTTACAAAAGTTTAGAGGATTTAAGTTAATCTGTAAACATTATTTCATGCATAAAGTAAAAAAAAGAAAAAGGCGAATATTATAATAGAAACAAATAAACCAATTAGGTGAGTTAAATCATCCATTTATGATGGGTTAAATAAACAATCAAATTTACTGGGTAAAATTAACCCCAAATGTGCTCTTTTACCCAGCCCAAATTGGTTGTTTTTAATGTTGTGTTAGTGTTGTTAATTGGTTGGAGTATGCAGAGTTTGTTCATTATTGTGCTGCGCGAAATTAAAGCAGACAGCAGAAAGCTGCATTCTATTTTTTTTTGTCTTATTTTACAAAAAAGCAAAGATTCTTTTTTTATTGTGAATGTACACAAATAAAAGCAAACCTTTTACAATTCCGATTATCTTCATGACCAAGAGGAGTTGCTTCCACTGATAGAAGGGGAATAAATCCAGTGATTTCTCCAGCGCTGCATGCGCTCATTTAAGCATTCAACCTTGACAATGCAGCCTGTTCATAATCATTATAAAAAACAATCAGTCAAACATATAGAAAAAACACACTGCTCAGGTAAAATCTGTGCTGTTTAGCGTTATCACCGTACCGCCGTGAAGTTATGCAAAACATTTTGTTTTATGTGGATATTGTAAGGGAGGGAAATAAAAGGTAAATCATATTTTGGCATTTAAATACCGTGAATACGGGAACATTTGATTTTGTGTTGAAGGAGAGACCCAACATTGGTGTCAGTTTTGTTTTAGCCTAAAATAATTAATTTTGGTTTGTCGTTTCTCATTTTTAATTCTTGTTATTTTCTAGCCTATACTGTTAATTGAAAGGTTTTGTTGTGGAGTGAGGGGAACTAAAATAGCCTAGCTATGTTTACAGTGTTTATTATAATGTTTGTAATTCGTGTCTGCCTATTTCTGAATGAAAGAATAAAATGCGACTTATAGGCGACTTGTTTTTTTCTCCCTCTCGCTCTCTCTAAAAAACGTGTTTTTTTAATAGTTTTTTTAAGCTTATTTTAACCATGCAGCAAACCTTTTAAAATGTTTTGATAAATTACTAAAAATAAATAAATAAGCGACTTTAAACCGTTTAACTGATTGTATTAATGGGTCAAAATTCTTATCGGTCGGTTAACGGTTAATGAACATCCCTAATTTAAATTAACAACTTCACCCTGAAACATAACCATTTCTTATCGGACATTTATTCAATAATTTCACTATAAACAGGAAAAAATAAATAGGCCTAACGTTACTGGAGACATTTAATGTGAGCGCGTGATCTGAGCGGGATTTGGTTTACCGGTGAGCGTGAGCGGAACATTAGCGGAGCGTTTGCTTTGGCCGTGAGCGACAAAGCGGAATATTGAACCGCTTCGCTCACATGCTCTGGTTGCATGTAGTTTTGTTGGATTTGATTACTCACATATACATATAATATATATGTATTTTGCCATATGTCTGTTCTAGAGACATGTTACAACTTTTTGGGAAAGGTCTAATTGGTTTCCTTTGGAAATATGTTTCAAAATTCACACAGGATGCATTTATAACTGTAAAGCATGTCTGTTTGTGTCAAAATCGTGATTGAAATCGAAATCGAAAATAAATTCAAGAAATCGTGATAGGTTTTTTTTGTTCACATCGCACAGCCCTAGTTTAAAGGGATGGTTCACCCAAAACCCCCCAAAAATTCTGTCATTAATAACTCAATCTCATGTCGTCCCAAAGCTGTAAGACCTTCGTTTATCTTTGGAACACATATTAAGATATTTTAGATGAAAGCCGAGAGCTTTCATTCTGACCGTCCATAGACAGCAACACAACTGACAAGATCTAGGTCCAGAAAGGTAGTAAGAACATTGTTAAAATTGTCCATGTGACATCAGTGGTTCAACCATAATTTTACAAAGCTACCATGAATCCTTTTTGTGCACAAAGAAAACTAAAATAAAGACTTTATTCAACCATTTTAATTCATGAATTATAATTAATTAATAATTAATGAATTAACCATTTTAATTAAAATAATTAATTTTTGGGTGAACTAATCATTTACGGTTGCAAATCCATCATGAAAACCATTCAAATTGACTCTAAAAAGAGAGAAGGAGAACTCTAAAAAAATGGTTGTTATCACCAGTGTCTTTTATGTCTAAGGGTCTTTTTACACCAAGTAATAACTATATGATAAAACTATAATTTTAAAAATAATTCTAATTCTATGGAAATAGGATGAGTCCGCACCACAGAAATACTGATAACAACACAGGGGAACAATAACGGCATTGACAGCCAATCAGAATCCGCCTGACTTTTAAGAGCTCAAGCATTAAATCGACAGGCGACAGAACTGCACCACACGCTTATTACAAACAGAACGTTATCGTTTGTGGATGCTAATATAGTTATTGTTATAGTTATCATTCTTGGTGTAAACAGGCCTTAACACATGCCTCTTAGTACAAGATACCAACTGTCCAATTTCTTTAAACACACACACACACACACACACACACACACACACACACACACACACACACACACACACGCACGCACACACACACACACACACACACACACACAAACACTCATTGTTTTGCTCAAATAAACCACTCTCTGTTCTCCAGTAACACCCCCTTAAAAAAGCCTAACAAAAGGTGTGTGTGACACACATTCCCCAAGACACAAGAACAACTATTGTGGAAAGTACATAATTATAAAATGGTAAAATCTGCTCATGACCGCATACACCACACACAGACACAGATGGGCATGCTGTAATTTTTGAGAGCGTGAGACCCTCCCAGCTGTCTTTGGCTGCAGCTGCATGCTGCTCATTTTCATCCTCACTCGAGCAGGAGAGAGAGAGAAACAGAGGGAGAGAGGGAGGGTAGAGTCAGAACAGTGCTGCCAACTGCATAATGATCTCAAATAACCTGGCCACTCTCCTCTTTGCTTTGCCTGCAACAACTTCCTCACACACACACATACACTCCTTGACCCTCTTATTTTCCCTCCTCGTCTTCCTCACTTACTAGGGCTCCTCTCATGGGTCTTAATATGTAAAATAATTATTTTATATGGCATACAAACAGCATTAATATTTAATATGAAAGTAATAGTGTAACTGGAGCTGGTTGCAGGATATCAGGTATTAAATAAATTGATTACAGTGTGATGAATGCTGTAAAAGGCTTTTTACAGTAAACAATATCTGGGGCCAGTTGCATAAATTTAGCCACCATGTTAAGACTATGGGCCCTATTTTAACGATCTAAGGGGTCAAATGTGCACGGCGCAGGTGCACTCAGGGCGTGTCTGAATCCACTTTTGCTAGTTTAACAATGGAAAAATGGTCAGCGCGCCCAGGCGCATGGTCTAAAAAGGTTGTCCATATTCTCTTAATGAGTAATGGGTGTTTTTTTGGGCGTAACGTGCAATAAACCAATCAGAGTCTCATCTCCCATTCCCTGCGGCGGATTAGCTATTTAAACAGTGGAATTTTAAGGCACACAGACTGAACGCGTCTCCAGAGAGCAAACGCATCTGCTCATGCGCGAGCACATAGGTAGTATTCTGATACATGCAATGACTATCCATTATCGCTTGTAGGCATTTTTATATTTATGTAGCCTACACAATAATAATCTTTTACACTGTAGTCCTTTAATTTTTTATATTTGGCATGTTTGTGTGCTGCTGTGCATCCCTGTGTGTAATAAGCAGAGTGTACGCGCATTGTGGACCCACCCAGAGGCGCATTTTCTACTAACACACTCTTTAAATAACAAAAAAAATACTTGACTTTAGACCAGGTTTGAGTTGGTCTATGGTGCAGTCTATTTTCAGTTCCTCAAAATAGCAACACGCCAACAATGCACCTGAACACACATCTTTTTTAGTCCAACACACCCATGGGCGCACAAATGGGTGCAAATGCATTTGCTATTTAAACAACGCAACCCAGGACGTGAAAATGAGAACTGTGTCAGGCTGAAACTAGCAAAAAACACAGGGCCCCACATTAATAGGGCCCTGTGCTTAATAAACTAGTTTGACAGACTAGCAGTTGCCAAGGGGTAATCAGTCTTACTTTTCCAATACAAATAAGACCAATCTACCTTTTCATAACTGATTTAAAAAAGTTATGACCAGTCTTGAAGAAAAAAAATTAGAATACTAACTTTTTAAGACTAGTCTACACAGTTTATGCAACTGGCCCCTGATTGGAATCCGATCATATTTAGCAAGGGTGAACGGCAAAAAAATCCCATATAATATGATTTTTAGAAATCCGTTTCAAGCTACATTCATTCATTCATATGTGGTTTGAAATCTTATTCAAATCACATTTCTCGAAATCTGTTTCAGTTTGACCACTCAGATGGGATTTTTTTGCATAGCTTTTTTGCCTGTGTCACTTTCTCACACCGCGTAAAACATAAACACATCAGATGCCGTTTGTAGAAGACATGGTGAATGTCGTTGCAGAAACAAGGTTGTGTTGTTTTCAAGTCCTTTGGGGTTGTTTAGACACAGCAACAGTCTGAAGTGTGTGATGGACCAAATAAATCATGTGACTGAGAACCCCGATCCAGACAGCAGCGCCGCGGCACAGAAAATCACTGAGGACACCAAGTCCTTTGTTTAAGCCCACACTAGAAGTTGTGCGAAACACACACTAATACAGCACAGTGAGCATGTGTGTGTCAGAGCCCACAGAAATCAGCTACAGAAGCTTTAGAGGGTCTGCTGAAGCCATTAATGGTGTACAGTATCAAAACTAACAGCTGGACTCACTGACCCCCCTGTCCATTTTCCACTTTCTTTCATTGTTCAAGACTCGTTCATTTCCTCATGCGTTGGCCTTTTCCCAGATGAGAACAGGGGTCAGGGCAGCACAAAAACTTAAGACAGATAAAAAAAAACATTTCTCAGAATTTGTTTTCCATCAAGAAGTGGGTAAATGCAATAATTACTCCACACATATACAGTATGTGGTCTTGCGGTGGAAAAGGTTATTGTGTTTTTTATGTAAAAGAAATACTTTGAAAACACAGGGTAAAAGCAATGCTGTATGAATCGACTTGATTGTAGAAAACCAGCGGATCTACTCTTCATGGCTCACGTCCAGATGTCTAAAGTGGATCTAAACCAATGAGAAGACAGCAGAAAACCTCTCAGAAGGACATTATTTACAGTTACATAATGATTTATGAACTTCTAAGCATATCCTTCTGAAGCGTGCTCTCTCAGAGTGTTTTATATATTGAAAAGCTTCACTTAGAAGTTACAACCCATGAACCTAATAATACATTTTAAGAGTTATTGATGATCGATTTCAAATGAAAATGGTTTTGTGTTGCTCTTTTATGCAACCCCATACTACTTTTTCCTCTGTTGCCGCGGGATGTTTTTCATGTGTTTTTATGGACTAGTCTACTCTTTTTAAAGTAACAAAACATTGCTCGCCTTTAATGTGGATTGCGGCTCATTAGTGTCAACAGGACTATTGAATTTTGCCAGACAATTCTCCAAGTACTAACACATCTATGCTCAAGTATAATATTGTATGAATAATTACTGCAATTAGCAAAACTAAATAAATTTTATGACAGGTTTATCATGTTTAAACGTAGAAAGAGTGCACCGCTATTGCCCAGTGAAATGACATTACAGATGGCTACAATAACAATAACCTTACTGGCACACTGAAAATAAATCTTACTGAAAGAGGTATTTCACTCTATTCTAAGAGATACTTAACCATTCTTTTAAGATAACTAATGTAAACTCGGGTTTACTGTCTGTTCTTCATCCCTTCTTTTGCTCTCAAACGGCATCACAGCTCACAGCTAATTTTAGACAAATCGAAAATAGAAAAGAGCCTTCAAGACACTGGTTTAACCCTGATGAATATATAATGTCTGTTCAAACATTACACTTGTACAATTCATCCTTATTAACAATCCTAAAGGCCAAAGATGAACCCATTACCAAAATTAACACAAAATTAAATTAAGTGCCAAATGCAAGCAGATTCTTGCTTCAATGAGTACATAAATTACAGCATGGTTTGAATTGAATTGAAATGAACTAAACTTTAACAAAAGTATGATGTGAGCAACCAAAGAGATCAAAAGTTTTCAAATGATTTAAATGAAATTAATGAATGACATTTTGTACATCATAAACTAATATGTACTCATGTAAAATGTCCAATAAATCTGCTCAACAGACAATTATGTTATTGAAGTAGAACCCTAAAGTTAAAATTCATATTCTTGTCTTATTCTGATTCACTATGGTATGTCTACCATATGATTTATGGTTTAGCCTGTCTGGTCGGAATTCTTGGAAAATAGCAGAGTTTTGTTATTCTTTTTTGTGTATTTCTGTGATATCCGTAAATATAAAACAAGGGCCGGCTACTATACTATTTGTGACTTCTACACAGCAACCCTCTGTAACTTTCAGAGAATCATCCATTGTCAAAACTAATGAAAATGGAGTCTTTGCCAAAACAAGATTCAAACCACAGCTGCAGATACGATACCGTGGAGCCCCGCACATGGCATGGGAGAAAATATACATATATCGTAACCACACATGATAAAATTCATTCACACAAGATTAATTCATTCCCTCATTTTAGTTAAATCATGGCCATGTTGTACTAATTCATTCACTTGTTTGTGGCCTTATTTTAATTCAAACAAAGCAAAGGAATTAGTACAATGTGGCTACTATTTACTAATGAATTAAGTTATGGGAACAAATTCTTGATTTGTAGCTACGATTTGACTCAAATTAGATAATGAATGTGCAATGTATACTTAATTTGGGGAAATGAATTGTTGGTCAACATAAATCTATGTTTGTCTGCATGTCATATGCAGGGCGGTACAATACTTGCTTGCTCGGATTAGAGGTGGGAGATATGACCTAAATCTTATATGACGATATGAGTCATTTGATTAGATCGGTATCGGTGTATATCACAATATAGTTATACAGTTGTATAGTTATAGTATAGCTTGCTTTTAGTAAGGTCTTTATGATATCAAAAATGTTGATACCATAGTAATTTCATAATTCTTGTCACTAGTGTCAATATCAGAAAAAAATAATACTAGCCTAAATTATATAAAACAAACTCAAGCTTTTCTCTCTTTTGTTGTTTGATTAACATGTAAGACAGACACCAGCAATATTAGACTGCTGTCACTTTAAGAGCTTCCCGGATCCAATATACTGTTACATGTGTTTTCTTTCTCAGCCTTTGCTTACACTTAAGATCTACTGTGTTTACAAGGATGCTTGCAAAGACGGGCATTTTGACACATACAAGTGTGTGTATTTAACTGTTCAAGGCCTATAAATTGGCAAAAATAACTCAGTTCAATACTCCAATACTCTATGGCTACGTTCACACTGCGAGTCTTAGTGCTCAAATGTTTTTTTCTCAGATCCGATTTTTTAAATAGATGTTCACATTGTTGTTTTAAATGTGGCCAATATCAGATTTCCATTGTGAACAGATCGTGGTTCTGAACTGACCCGCATGCGCAAAAGAACGATACAAACAGGGTTTCCAGATTTTCACAACAAAATCCGCCCAATTGTTTCTCAAAACTAGTACAAAAAAACATGAAAAACATCCCGCGGCAACAGAGGAAAAAGTAGTATAGGGTAAAATGTGGATTTGGCAACACTTGCGCAATGCGCTATCATATGGAAGTAAACACGGAGGATATAAAGTAATCGAGTATGCGTTTGTTTATTGTGTGATTGGCTGCAGAAGCCAGCGAAATTATGCACAGGCATTATGAATCATTTCATATATGAATCAATTATTACGAATGTCCTTCTAGAGTGACGTAAAAGCCGCATGAAATCCGACATGACCGTTCACATTGCGGTCGCATTGCAAAACATCTGACATAGATCGGATTTAGTACCACATATGGAAGTGGCACAAATCAGAATTGAAAAGATCAGATTCCATGCGGTTTTTGCTGTTCACACTGTCATAACAAAAACAGATCTGAGTCACGTGTGGGCAAAAATAATCAGAATTGGGCCACATTTGCCTGCAGTGTGAACATAGCCTATAAGCACCGGCTTCACCTGTGCACACCTCTCTGACAGCGCTCAGAAACAGTCTCTCAGACAAACTGCCATAGAGCGACAATTTTACTCTCAACCACAGATGGTAATAGAGGGGCCAGATTTAACAAAAATTATATACCATATTACAGTTTACATATTACATAGTACAAAACATGTTTTGACTATGGCATAATTATTTAATGTTTAGTCTTAGATTCAGTTTAATTTTGGACTTTTAGTTTGCTTTCCCATGTCTCATTTCTGTTTACATATAATCTATTCTCTACTTTATTTCCATAGTTACTCATTGGTTTACTAATTGTGTTTGGCTGCTCCTTGTTTAGTTTCTCATCCACTTGTGTGAATATGTGCCCTCCTTTCCCTCCCTGATCTTTGTTTTTGGTTGTAAATAAAAGTGTGAATGCTGCATAAATATACTCTTTTCCTGAAGTATTAACTACATATGATAAACATTTAACTCCAATTTTGATTGCAAGTGGTCTTTAATTCTGGGCAAACAAAATAAAACATTATTATTTAACCACATTGACCTCCCTGTGGGAAGTTTGTTTTGCTTCACAGCTATTTAATTTTCTATTCGTTTAAAAATATTCCTTGTGAGTAAACGTCTGCTATATGATTTATTAAGTATAACATTGCTGTTAAATGAATTATAAAAGAGCCCAGCATGTGGTATTTTACAAAGCTGCAAGCCAAATCCAAATGACTCAAATCGTAATGAGTCAGTATAAAAAAACGGAGCAAACTGAATTTCTGAATGGATTCAGATTTCTGCAGCGATAGTGAGACTGGCTGAGTGGAGATGAGTGGTGTGTGTGGTGTGTGTGTGTGTGTGTGTGTGTGTGTGTGTGTGTGTGTGTGTGTGTATGGGCGCACGGGGGTCACCAAAAAGGAAGTCTCTTGACTCAAGGTCCCTGCACTGACTCTTAAGGGTTGAATCGATTTTTAAACTACTCTCCATAAAGCTACGGCACATCATTGGCCTTGCAGAGCTTGTTCAAGGCCTAATCTCCAGCTATCACCTGCTGACACCAGGCCAAAAGTCTGCAGCAGTTCCAGCATCCCATAATTCACTGCTGCTGATAATGCTCCAGGAAAATGTTGCCCTTGTACACTAATCTAGGAGCAGACTGAAACATAAGCCTCAGAAGCTGCTAAAACTATTTTAGGACAGCCTTTTTCTGATAATATAAAATTGTAGGTTCCTCTTTAAATAAAATGATGCCAAATCGAATTAGCCCAGTGGTTTCATCTGCCAAACCCTTCTTTCATCAACTATGCTGTTGCTCGGGGATAACGGGTTATCAGATAAAGAAGAAAATTATCATGTGTATTTGATGGATTATCACATCTGTCACCAAGATACAGCATCGACCGTCTAACAATTTCTAAATACAGGATAAAGGGACTATTCATTTTATGACACAAAAGAAAAGCACACAAATCATTATATCACTTATAACACTTTACACTTAACATCTTTCAAACCCCAGGTTTGAGCCATTTTAACCCAGGATGAAGCAACACTAGTGCGTTTGAAAGGGTGTAAGCACCAATTTTGAACTGTTAACCATAAAATGCAATACCAAAGTATACCGTGATATTAAGCCTAAATGTTAAGCTTTAATTAGAGAGAGTAGGGAAAGATACCAGGCTAAAAAAGACACTCAAACTTTGTTTCTGCATGTGATGCAGTTTGTTTTCACACCTAGCAACTCTCTTCAGTAACGGTGTGGAATGGGCGGCGCTCAGGCTGTTAACAGATGGACGCGATGCAGTGGGTCAGAAATTAGCTGCGTCGTCCCGGCGACCTGCCACCTGACAGCATCAGCACCACAGCAACACCGCCATCCAATAAAAGAGCAGCCATTGAATTTCTGAATTAGGTGACTAATCTAATGTACAAAATATATGAATGTGATCCGATGGCGTTTAACAACCAGAAAGTGTCCAAATTAATTAATTTAGAACAGTAAAATGTGTGTGTGTGTGTGTGTGTGTGTGTGTGTGTGTGTGTGCGTGTTTATGTGGTTTATGAGGACACACATTTGTATAATGACATGGGTATGACACAGGTATTACAAGGAGAAGGTGATTTATGAGGACATTTTCAGTGTCCCCATAATTTAAAATGCTTATAAATCATACAGTGTGCGTTATTTGGGGGGAAAGTAGAAATGTACCGTCTCCTGTGAGGGCTAAGTTTAGGTGTAGGGTAGGTGTAGGGCAATAGCACATACAGTTTGTACAGTATAAAAACCATTACGCCTATGGAGAGTCCCCGTAAACCATAAAAACCAACATGTGTGTGTGTGTGTGTGTGTGTGTGTGTGTGTGTGTGTGTGTGTGTGTGTGTGTGTGTGTGTGTGTGTGTGTGAATGTGTCTATACACACACACACACACACACACACACACTCTCTCACACACACATATGCTCAAAAATTGGGGGTCTGTAAAGTTAATACTTTAATTCAGCAAGGATGCAATTAAATTGATTAAAAAGGACAGCAAAGAAAAAAGATTTAAATTTCAAGAAAATAATGTAGCATGGTTCCCACAAAAATATTAAGTAGCACAACTGTTTTCATCATTGATAATCAGAAATGTTTTTGTAAATCATCATATTACAAAATCATCACATTATAATCATCACTGACCATGTTTACATGGACATCAATACTCCGATTTTAATACGATTAAGACAATACTCTGATTAAGAATCTACCATGTAAACAGAGATTTTTGATTACATTAATCCGGCTAAAGTCATAATCGAAGTAAACACAACGCGGATTAAGACGTGGAGTATTCCTATTTTAGTGTATGTAACATGTAAAACGGGAACATGAAAGGAATCTTCTAAAATAAACTCATGTGAACACCTGAATCATAATATTGCCTTATTCAGAATAAGATAAATCATTAGATTACTGATGTCCATATAAACATAGTCATTGTTTCAGCAAATCAGCATATTAGAATGATTTCTGAAGCATCATGTGACACTGATGACTGGCGTAATGATGCAGATATTTCAGCTTTGTATCACATGAATAAATTACATTTTATAATACATTGAAATAGAGATCAGTTATTTCGAATTGAAGTAATATTTCACAATATTATTGTTTTTACAGTATTTTTTATCAGACCTTTGTGTGCATTAGAGACTTCTTTCAAAAACTGTTAAGGGGTCATCGGATGCCCATTTTCCACAAGTTAATATTATTCTTTATGGCATCGGGCCAAAAAACTATTTTGCCACTAGAAAATAGTGGGCCAGAAAATAGTCAAAGGATAATAAGTGACTTATTGGAACGCTGGTGAACAAACTTTTATTTCCTACCACGTCCACATCACACGCTAATAACATGGTTGTCAGCAATTATAATAGCTGCTTTTTGCAGTGCAAATTTTGTTTATGATGAAAATAACTAGGGTTTCGTCATTTTACAGTTATTTCTTACAGATTTCTGCTCATTTGAAATCGGATCCAGATGAAGTGGCACTGTAAGATTACATTTGTTTTGATACATTATTGAGAGAGCGACTGCATGTGAACAAGTGTTGTAGTACTTGTTTAAATCATGCTTTCAGCTGAAAATATTCAGTATCTGAATATTGAGAACTATAACTTACCGCTCATGTCCATTGCCGTCATCATATAGCCTTCACATTCTGTCTGATTTGAGTGATCGTTCTCTATCAAGCTAGCTAAATATTAACTTGTGAATTCTTGATAAATATGCTGTTATATTAAAGGTCGTTGGCATGAATTGTACTTGTGATGGTGGTGGAGCACTTTCCACTTTTCACTCCAGTCAAAATCAGCTCTGTCTTCAGCACGCTGTTCTAGTCCATGTTGCCTTAAATGCTAATGACACTGCTAGTCCCGCTTCTCTCTTCCGTGGGGTGACGAGCAGTACTGTTTACTTTAGCTGCAAAACTGGCTAACTAGCACATTATTATAAAAGGCAATTTGCAAAGATTCATAAAAAACTCTTATACTCACTTCTGTAGGTGAGGCTGGATCATGAATGATTCAAGCAAACAGATGCATTCATAGATCGGGGGCGCATTCACTTCAAAACGAAAGTAACATTAATACTCTGTGTCTTCAGCGGCTCAGATGTCAGGAGTAAATGATGACTGCTATATTTATTATTACATCCAACAACAAAACACCTCAATCACTTAACCTGAGACATCTTGTCTTCCCCTGCACCGGAGTCGATGACGGACAGCTCTCACCTCACTCAGGGGGGCGGGTCTAAGGTAAGACGGCTTGTCAATCAACTCTCCTGGGAGCGGTCTGTACAGAACTACGTCATTCTGACAGGAATCTTAGAACAGACTGATTTGAGAAAGGGGATTTTTAAAAAACAATGGGTGGAGTTTTATCATTATAGGATGGATGTGTACATACACATCCAACACACATTTATGTTCAAACAACATAAAAAATGCATTTTGCATCTGATGACCACTTTAAAAAATCTTACCAACCCCAAACTTTTGAATGGCAGTATAAACATGCTAAACTTATTTCTATGAAATTCTTGAAAAGTGTGCTTGTGTATCTTTTAATTAACTGTACTGACATTACAACATTATGACGTAAACTATTTTTGTAGACTCTGAATGAAAATATCTTAATCAAAGTTTCAAGACATGCAACTACTTAAATGCAAGCAAACAGATTTTCTGTTAAGCATTACAATATAAAGTTATTCTAGTATTACCAAAGAACTTTTAGACTGATATATTTTCAATTAGCCTGTTTTTGCTAATTGAATGCAGTCATATATAACTGAGTTAACTTTGAGCCAAAAAATGAAACTATTCTCTCGTATGCGGTATGTAATAGTTTTTCCAGTCTCTCTGACAGGAAAGAGGCCAATTATACAGAGGCATATGTTACACTTGCACAAAAAGGTCTTAAAACACAGTCAAAAAGTGTGTCTGCTCCGCGCTCACTACAATTACAGCAGTCAGTAAGAATGACCTTATTTGTTCCTACTGCCTCTTTCAGCTGCACTGGCCAACTGCACACAGCTGTTGCCAGAGGCTCTCCAATGCTTCAGCAAGCACTGCGATCGTTCAGCTTTCCACAGGAGAGAGAGACAGAGATAAATAGTTTCAGAGATAGAGAAGGGGAAACGGAGGGAAACTATGACAGGGATTGTATTAATGGACAGTACAGATCACACACTGCAAAGACTGGACACACTGTAAATAATAATTTCATACTTTTTTTACACCTTTGAATTGTTTTTTCTTGTTTTAAGCACAAATATATCAAAAAATGTAACAATCTTTATGCTTTTATGCTAGAAAATTAAACAGATTTATGTTGTAAATATAATGCAAAGAAAAAGTAAGGAGGTAAGCTTTTCTAGTAACTTTATCGTAAGAATGTTTAAATATTAATTTTAAATATTTTTACAATAAAAGACAAAAATACTGATTAAAAGTTGTTTTTTTATAGTTCGAAGAGCTAATTCTACATGCATGTGAATCTTTAAAATCACTTTCACTGGTGTAACAGTGTTGGATTCAGTCATATTCAATACTTTCTACATTAATTCTAGCCATATTACATATCATTCTATTCTATTATATATATATACATATATTGTAGTTATATGTCGTTATTTCTTTGACTTGAATTCGTGGTTTTATTTAACTAAAGCTAAACCTAAATAAAAAATTTTTTTGCTACTTGAAATAAAATAAACATGAACTATTTTAGCTAGCTGCACATTTTAGCATTTTCATTGATCCCGGTTCTTATCCAGTACATTGCTCTAAATGCTATCATCTCGCTTGTGATTCTTTTCATGTTTGAGAGTGTGCGGACCTTCTTCAAGCTCTTACTTTTTGGGAAACTTTTTTGGTCTACGCACCTCAGTTGGATTATTTTGAAGGCGCGGTGAGTCTCTGGCTGTTTCCCACCATTTTAATTTATAAATAAAATATATATAAAATAGTGAATTAAAAACTGCTTTAAATTATCATAGAATTGTAATAGTATCTCAGGGATAACACTGATTGACTTTAACCAGTTCTTTTTATTTTATTTCACAATGTTTTTCTTTTGTTTTTATTTCCAGTTGAAGCTGAGTGTTTTATTATCTACTGTATCTTCTATCTAATTGGTGATATAATTCATTAAATATGTTTTCTCAAGTATGGGATCACTGTAATAAGAGCCAAGTATGAAAAGAAGACAGCACATTTCCCAGTGGGGATCTGTGGGCTTTTAACGACAGTTTGCTACAATTCATATTTCACACTATATACAAAACAAAATTGTTGGAATTATACAAAATGTGTTTATGCCTACATGTGTTATCAAGAACTCCTTCAGTAGGCGTAAATGTAGAAAAAGACAAATTGCTCCAATTTCCCCCCCAAAAACAAACAGCTAAAACACACTAAGAAAATGTTGATCAAGTAGTGTAGAAGGAACAATGTCTGTGGGTCTAAACACCTCTTAAAATGCACATTGAGATTAAAATAACTCCAAGATAAATGATATTTTCCACCTTTAATGCAATATTCTACAAAAATTCTAGTAAAAAATTCAAGTAACAAGCAGAAGCAAATCACTTTTTTTACATCTCAAAACCTTCTAAGTTCAATAGGGGTGTGTAGACATTGTATATCCTGGAACACGGGATTTTATGATTCATTCTCTGATAACAACTAGCTAGATGTACATTATCCTGTTTATTAAAGGTACCATAGAATGGAAAACTGGCTTTACCTTGGCATAGTTGAATAATAAGAGTTCTGTACATGGAAATAAAATAAAGTGAGCCTCAAACACCATTGTTTCCTCCTTCTTATGTAAATCTCGTGAATGCAAAAGACCACTGAAAAATAGGCGAATCAGAACATAACACTGACTGTGACGTTACAGTCAGAATCACTAATAGTTACGCCCCCAACATTTGCATATACCCGTCCATGTTCTAGGCCAGCCGCCAGCCGAACCATCAGAAGTTCTGCAGGTATTGTGAAGAAACAAGTGAGGACAACAGCGAAAAATGGCAGATCATAGAAATAAATGTTATGTTCCAGGCTGTGCAGGGGATGTGAAATGCAGGGATGGTTTGGTGTCTGTATTCAGAAAGCCACGGAAAGCGTTATAAAATAACACCAGCCACTAAAGGGACATGGTTAGCTGCATGCTAGTAGAAGCCTGTTATATTACAGTACATAAGATTTCACTTACCACATAAACAGAGTAAGGAGAGATGACTGAGGATGATGGCGATTGATTTACAGATCCTGAGCACCACTGACAAACATCTGATCTTCTAAAATGTGTGGTAAGTACTGCCGCTCCATTTTATAAACAGAGTACATGCGATCGAGAATCTCTAAAGTGAAACTAAAAAGCTATCATGCATTCGACATATTAATAGCGGCCCCACATTTTATATACAGTATAATTACCCAACGATATAACTGTGAGAGAAAGTATTGAAATATGCTGCTGTGTGAGTTACTGAAATGAGCCGCACTGTGAAACAGCCAATCAGAGCAGAGCACAACATTATTATTCATTACCCTTCCAAATAAGGTAATAACAGAGCATTTAATTCTAGGGAGAAATCATAGGGTTGTAAATGCACATGTAAAATCGTTTCTGGAGATTTTTTCCCCTTACCTAAGCCACATACATTCTATGTAGATATCAGATAACAATTAAAAATATTGTATCAATGCATTCTATGGCTCCTTTAAAACTGCTACTTGCCACATGAGTAAATATTAAGACACAAAATATTGATCTGTGTTCTTTAAACATAAAGCTTCGGCAAAGATAAACAGTTCCAAACAAACAGCTTTGAGCCTAGACCAAGTTCAGACATTTAAAGCATAATGTACACTCAGTCATATCACTAATTACACAGCTTTTCACCACATAAATAATGAAGAGGGCATAAAATGTTATTTGAGAAGAAAGAATTTTAAAATCATGCTTGTTTATTGTCTTTAATCCATTACAGAGTACAAAACAGCATTTCTAGCAAAAAGATGAACACTTCAACAATATTACCGCAGGCCTACTATTAAAGGGATAGCTGCCCTATAATTTACTCATTCTCAAGACATCCTAGGTGCATATTACTTTCTTCTTTCAGACGAATACAATCAGAGTTACATTAAAGAGGTCCTATTAAGCTCTTTTACAAAGTCTTGATTTTGTTTTGCGGTTGTACTAGAACATGCTCTCATGCTTGGTAGTTCGAAAAACACATTATTTTTGAATGAATGAATTATGCATTTATATAGCACTTTATTGTGTACTGCTGTGCACCCAAAGTGCTTTACAATCATGTGGTGGGTCTCTTCTCAACCACCACCAGTGTGCAGCATCCATTTGGATGATGCGACGGCTGCCACAGGACAACGGCGCCAGTGTGCTCACCACACACCAGCTACAGGTGGAGAGAAGAGAGAGAGATAGAGCCAATCAAGTGTATGCGCTCACCACACACCAGCTACAGGTGGAGAGGAGAGAGAGTCATAGAGCCAATCAAGTGTATGCACTCACCACACACCAGCTACAGGTGGAGAGGAGAGAGAGTCATAGAGACAATCAAGTGTATCCACTCACCACACACCAGCTACAGGTGGAGCGGAGAGAGAGTCATAGAGCCAATCAAGTGTATGCTCTCACCACACACCAGCTACAGGTGGAGTGGAGAGAGAGTCATAGAGCCAATCAAGTGTATGCTCTCACCACACACCAGCTACAGGTGGAGCGGAGAGAGAGTCATAGAGCCAATCAAGTGTATGCTCTCACCACACACCAGCTACAGGTGGAGAGAAGAGAGAGTCATAGAGACAATCAAGTGTATGCGCTCACCACACACCAGCTACAGGTGGAGAGGAGAGAGAGTCATAGAGACAATCAAGTGTATGCGCTCACCACACACCAGCTACAGGTGGAGAGAAGAGAGAGTCATAGAGACAATCAAGTGTATGCGCTCACCACACACCAGCTACAGGTGGAGAGGAGAGAGAGTCATAGAGACAATCAAGTGTATGCACTCACCACACACCAGCTACAGGTGGAGCGGAGAGAGAGTCATAGAGACAATCAAGTGTATGCTCTCACCACACACCAGCTACAGGTGGAGAGGAGAGAGAGTCATAGAGCCAATCAAGTGTATGCTCTCACCACACACCAGCTACAGGTGGAGAGGAGAGAGAGTCATAGAGACAATCAAGTGTATGCGCTCACCACACACCAGCTACAGGTGGAGAGGAGAGAGAGTCATAGAGCCAATCAAGTGTATGCGCTCACCACACACCAGCTACAGGTGGAGAGGAGAGAGAGTCATAGAGACAATCAAGTGTATGCGCTCACCACACACCAGCTACAGGTGGAGAGGAGAGAGAGTCATAGAGACAATCAAGTGTATGCGCTCACCACACACCAGCTACAGGTGGAGAGGAGAGAGAGTCATAGAGCCAATCAAGTGTATGCGCTCACCACACACCAGCTACAGGTGGAGAGGAGAGAGAGTCATAGAGCCAATCAAGTGTATGCGCTCACCACACACCAGCTACAGGTGGAGAGGAGAGAGAGTCATAGAGCCAATCAAGTGTATGCGCTCACCACACACCAGCTACAGGTGGAGAGGAGAGAGAGTCATAGAGACAATCAAGTGTATGCGCTCACCACACACCAGCTACAGGTGGAGAGAAGAGAGAGTCATAGAGACAATCAAGTGGATGCTCTCACCAGATTTTGAATGACCACAGAGAGTCAGGACCTCGGTTAAAAATCTCATCCGATGGACGGTGCTCTTTTTACAGTATAGTGTCCCCTTCACTATACAGGCACATCTAAAAAAAATAAGAATATTATGAAAAAGGTAAATATTTTTGTCACTCATTTCAGAAAGTGAAACCCATATATTATATAGATTCATTACACATAGAGTGAAATATTTCAAGCCTTTATTTATTAAAATTTCGATGATTATGGCTTACAGATAATGAAAACCCAAAATTCAGACTCTCAGAAAATTTGAATATTACATCAGATCAATATAAAAAAAGGATATTTTAAACAGAAATGTCAGGCTTCTGAGACGCATGTTCATTTCTATACACTCAATACTTGGTTCAAGTAGGGCAGCAACAAACGATTATTTTGATAATTGATTAATCTGACGAATATTAGAACGATTAATCGACCAATCATCGATTATCCCACTGATTAGTCAGTAGACTTAGATTGATTATTCAGCTTTTGCATTTAGTTAAAATAGAAAGTTATACATGAAGAGTTCAGATGCAAAAGTAATTTTTATTTGAATTTGAATAAATACCTACAAATGTTGTTTTGCTAATGTTTATTTCTGTATTATTGATAGAATGACTTTAAATCTCTCCTGTAATTTCACCTTAATGGCAAGGTATAGGTCCTTTTATATTCCCCATTATTGTGGTTTCAAAGAACAAGAGATACACACAATTTATACTGTATGGATGGTCATTTATTGAAACTCAAATGTAAATATTCTAATTATTTGAGATACTGATTTTTGACTTTCATAAGCTGTAAGCTCTAATCATCAAAATTAAAACGGAAAAAACTTTTGAAGTGTTTTACTTTACATGTAATGAATCTAAAATATATTAAAGTTTCACTTTTTGAAATAAGTTACAAGAAAAAATGAACTTATAACCATATTCAATTTTTTTTAGATGTAAATTTAGATGTTTAAACATTTTTTTAGAGATGTTTAATTTACTTGGTCTGTGTGGGTGTTAGGACCCACACAGACCACAGGGTGAGCACTCCCTGCTGGCCTCACTAACACCTCTAACAGCAACCTAGTTTTCACCGGAGGTCTCCCATCCAGGTACTGACTAATGACCAGGCTCAAACCTGCTTAGCTTCAGTGGGCAACCGGTCTTGGGCTGCAGGGTGATATGGCTGTGGCATAAGTTGTCACATAATTTACATTATTACAATACCTTTCTCCCCAGCCTGGCACAAACGGCTCGATTAGTTCCGGGTTTGATGAAGGCCCGCCTTCCGAAAAACGAAATTTGCTGTAATTGGTTTGCTGCCCCAGTGCTTTATGATTGGTGAACAGCTTAGACTGCGTTTCAGTATTGCCCCACCCCTCTCCAGAACAGCAAGTTCGTCAATATTGCCATATAAATTCAGACCACGAGAATATTGAACAGAAGGATCGCGCAGAACATTTGTACGCACGGATATTGCAACACATATTAGAGTGATAACGTTATTGTTTAGTTTTTTGGCTAAATCACGTTTTTTGATAGGATGTCAACAACAGCTTAAAAATAACTGCATTTACTATCAGTGCAAAGGTAATATGTATTATGTTTATTGTTCTTTAATTATACATTATAACATGAATTGCAATGAAACTGTTATACAGTTTAATTTATTTATGCCATAGTCTCATAATTGAAGTGAAAATTTAGCAGATTATATCACTGTCCAGTATTGTACTGTCAGAAATTTAAATGGGAACTGCTCCATCTTTCAGCAAAAGCTTTTTGGTGAAACTAGCACTGTACTCCCTCATGTTGTGGAAGCTGTCCTCAGTTAAATGCACAAAACACAGTACCAAATTGGGGTTATAATGCTCAGGAACAGAGTTAAAAGTACATTTTAACCACTGTTTCCTGACGTCGTCTGCTTTAGGAAGGAAAATGACATTTGGGCACGGGGTGAAAAACAGCGCTTCTTCTACATGGTGAAAACTAGACACTACAGCAGAACTTCTTCTTCGTCGTCGTCTTGTATGATGCACTCAACAAAGCGTTCTAACCACGACCTCGCCCCTCCCCAACCATTCGAATTTCCGTAGGCGGGATTTATTTGAATGATATTCTAATGTTTCTATTCTATTCTATTATATTATAATGCCTTGTTACATCACAACACCCGGAAAGCAACGCTGTAGTCCACTGTCCAAACGAGTTTTTCGTTGTAATTCTTGAAAAGGGATTTTTTGTTTTACAAAATATCTCACTTTGGAGTGGACTTTGAGATTTGTAACTTTGTAGATCTTTTTTATGCACAAACATACACACCGACTAAAATTAAAAAAGTGAAAAGGCATAATAGGACCCCTATTAAAAATATCCTGGCCTTTCCAAGCTTTAAAATGGCAGCGAATTGGTGTCAAGATTTTGAAACCCAAAAAAGTGCATCCATCCTTCATAAAAAATGTTCAGTATTACAGTAATTTATATGAGAAAAATATCCAGATTTAAAATATTTTAAACTGTAATCTTTACACTGAATTGCCACTCTCTCGTGAACATGTGTACGACAGTTAGCAGAAGCTAGAGATTATAAGTAATTAAGTTTTAAATAAGGATATTTTTCCATCAAAAATGCATCGATTCACTTCAGAAGGCCTGTATTTACCCCCTGGAGCCGTGTGCAGCACATTTTATGAGGATGGATGTGCTTTATTTTTCTTCAAATCTTGACCCACATTCACTGCTATTACAAAGCTTGAAAGAGCCAGGACATTTGTAATATAACTCTGACTGTATTCATCTGAAAGAAGAAAGTTCTATACACCTAGGATGCTTGAGGCTGAGTAAACCATGGGGTAATTGTAATTTTTGGGTGAACTATCCCTTTAACACTTTGGTCCTTTATTTTACGATAAATACAGTCGATGGCCACATACACACTGCAGCTAAATTCAGTTGTCTATTTTTTCACTTTTAGTGCATAATCCTGTTCTCTACTCAGACAGTAATGTATTGAAGTGACAACTGCATTCTGCAACCGAATTAACCGAAAAACACAGGTAATGACAACCACATTTTACAAAAATTCAATGCAGTGTGTACAGAACTGACCAGAGAAACTTGTTGTTAGTGGTATATTTTAACACGAGTTGTGTCTCTTTTGTATGTGCAGTGCAAGAAGTGACAGGGTACATGTTAACTCAGTGTTGCCAGATCTTGCTAGAAAAAACAACAACAATAAATTTGAACATAATAAACTCAAAACCAATTGCATTATCTTGGAAATAAGCCACATACCAAAATATAGCGTCCCGCACCTGCCTACTTTATTAACTCCGTAAACTAGATCGCTTTATAAGCCGAGTCCAAACAACAAACCATACCTAATAATCATTGATTTTAAGAGGACATGGCAAACTTTCAAGAGTGCTCTCGGCAAAGTAGCCTTCCAAACAAGAATAAAACAGGACAGCTGTGTTTATGGTGGCTTAGTTAAAATCGCTGAACAGACTTTGGTCACTGTACAATTAATTTGGTTAAAAATTAATGTGAAATGCATTCCGTACAGACACGGAATTCACATTTAGAGGATTCACTCCTGTAAGCGGTTGGGACTCATGAAACCACACATTGTGTATGTGGCAAATAACTGTTTGAATGAAATTAGAGAGAGTGTGGCAGTGTGATATGAGAGATGTGAAAGAAGTGCCGGCCTCCAGTTCCCAGATGAATGGTATATTATTCGCCATTGCTACTGATGTTATTATCGGGCAATAACACCTCGAAAAGTCACGACTGACCATTTAGAATCAAGTATTGCAGTAATAAGAGACTTAAAATCGTTTTGACCAACATTGCTTACAGATATTCAAACTTATCCACTGATTATCACTTATTAATACATATCATGTTTACAGATAAATGGCTCCATCTGGTTGGTCTCTAAATTGTCACGGTTCATGGATCTGTGTGCTCATTCTGTGTTCGTCTATGTTGTGGACCCGCTCGTTGTGCTTGTCAGCGTTGCCTAGTTACCGTGCACCTGACTAGGTAATCAGAACGGTGACAGGTGTAGCTCGTCTGCACTGCCTATATCTGGCTGGCGTTTCTGTGGTGCGTTGTCAGATCGTTTTTACTGTTGTGGTGTACTTATTCTCTGTGTCAGTCTTCCAGGTCCTGAAGCTGTTCTCGCCTGGTCGCGATTCAGTAGATCTCTGCCCGAGCTGGAGACTCTGCACTGCCGGGTTTACTGCACCTGCACTGCCGATGATATCTGCACCTCCACTGTGTTTGGAGTCTGCACCTGCACTGCCAGCTTATCTCACCTCCACTGTGTTTTGGAGTTGTCTAATAAAGACTATCTGTTTTTCACTCGCAATTGGATCTCGAGCTTTCTGTACCATGACAGAACGATCTGACCAAGATGGATCCAGCGAGTGCGTCAGAATTAAGAGACTTTTTAGCTCGCAGTAACTCACGCATGGATCACCAGGATGAACAGAGGGCAGCCTCTAATCGCGCTATCCAAGCCCTGGTCACTCAGGTCTCGGAGCTGACCACCCAGTTACAGCGTCTAAAGTCCGAGCCGGAACAGCGACCCATGGCATCGAATCCACCTGCGCCCACTATCCCAGATCAGGCGGGTCGGGTCATCGAACCTCGCCTTCCACCTCCAGCCTTTTATTCTGGTGAGCCCCAGCAATGCCGCTCCTTTCTTGCCAAATGCTCACTCTATATCTCTCTCCAACCATCGTCGTTTCCCACCGAGGAATCCAAGATAGCGTTCGTCATCACACTACTCTCTGGACGGGCAGCTCGCTGGGGAACTACCGTTTGGGAGCAGGAACTTCCCTGCTGCGCTTCGTTTCAGTTGTTTTCGGAGGAGATCAGAAAGGTGTTTGATCGGGCGGCTTCGGGCAGAGAGGCGGCTCGTCTTCTGGCGGAGTTACGGCAGGGAGATCGGAGCGTCACTGATTTCTCCATTGAATTCCGCACTTTGGCGGCAGAGTGCCGGTGGAATTCAGAAGCGCAGTGGGATATGTTTTTTCATGGACTCGCTGATTACGTCAAGGACGAGAGCTACGCACTGGAATTACCCACGTCACTGGATGGGTTAGTTAGTCTGGCTATTCGGGTGGATGCCAGATTACAGCAGAGAGGTCCGCGAGCATGCCGAGCTTCGGCGGTCAATAGGCTGAACCACCCGCCTATCTCCTACCGTGACGCAGATGTCGGTTTCGCCGAACCTGAGCCCATGCAGATGGGCAGATCCAGTCTGTCCCTGGAGGAGAAGCGGAGGCGGCGCAACGAGGGTCTTTGCCTGTATTGCGGAGCTGCTGGGCACTTCGCAGCACAGTGTCCCGTAAAAGCCAGAGTGACAGCGGTTAAGGGGTTACTGACGGGTGGGATCACATTGGCTAAATCCTCTCTGGCAGCTACACTCCTCACTGTCAAATTGCAGTGGTCCTCAGTCACCTATGACTGTCAGGCTTTAGTTGACTCTGGTGCAGAGGGCAATTTTTTAGACTCTGATCTCGCTGACAGACTTAGACTTCCGGTGATTGCCCTTTCACAGCCCATTGCTGTTCACGCTCTCAATGGTCTGTCCCTTCCTTCCATCACTCACTCTACGGGTCCACTTAGACTCGTCACTTCGGGGAATCACACTGAAACTATTCAGTTTCTTTTAACTGACACTCCCGTTACACCAGTAGTCCTTGGGCATCCCTGGCTTGTGCTTCATAACCCTCACTTTAATTGGAGTCAGAGTTCCATTCTCTCTTGGAGTGAGGGTTGTCATGCTACATGTCTGTTGTCTGCTTGTCCTTCTGTCTCTTGTTCTGTGTTTCAGGATGAGCATATGGATCTGTCAAACGTGCCCAGCGAGTACCGCGACCTGAAGGGAGTGTTCAGTAAGTCTCGGGCTGCTTCTCTACCTCCGCATCGTCCCTATGACTGTGCTATAGATTTATTACCAGGTACGTCTCCGCCCAAGGGCAAACTTTATTCGCTTTCCGCCCCGGAGAGGGAGGCCATGGAGAAATATATTTCTGATTCTCTAGCAGCCAAGATCATTCGCCCTTCTTCTTCGCCGGCGGGAGCGGGGTTTTTTTTCGTGAAAAAGAAGGACGGGTCTCTTCGTCCCTGCATCGACTATCGAGGGCTGAATAACATCACGGTGAAGAATACATATCCTTTGCCGTTGATGTCTTCTGCCTTTGAGCGTCTGCAGGGGGCGGGCTTTTTCACAAAATTAGACCTCCGCAACGCATATCATTTGGTTCGCATAAGGGAGGGGGATGAATGGAAGACTGCTTTTAATACCCCCAGGGGGCACTTTGAATATCGCGTTCTTCCCTTTGGGCTTTCCAACGCCCCCGCAGTCTTCCAGGCACTCGTTAATGACGTGTTGAGAGATATGCTAAATCAGTTCATTTATGTCTACCTGGATGACATACTGATATTTTCTCACTCTCTCCAGGAACATGTTCAGCACGTCAGGCGAGTGCTTCAGAGGCTGTTAGAGAATGGGCTTTATGTCAAGGCGGAGAAATGCGTTTTCCATGCACAGTCTGTCCCCTTTTTGGGTTACATTGTGTCAGTCGAGGGGATGCGCATGGATCCGGACAGGGTTCAGGCTGTGGTTGATTGGCCAACTCCAGATTCCCGCAAGGCCCTGCAGAGGTTTCTGGGCTTTGCCAATTTTTACCGGCGTTTTATTCGCAGTTTCAGCCAGCTAGCCGCCCCTTTGACCGCCTTAACCTCCATCAAGACTCCGTTCAGGTGGTCCAGCGCAGCGGAGGCTGCGTTTACCAAACTGAAAGGCTGCTTTGTTTCAGCTCCCATACTCATCGCCCCTGATCCCTCCCGGCAGTTTGTGGTGGAGGTTGACGCGTCGGAGGTGGGGGTTGGTGCCGTCCTATCCCAGCGTTCTTCCTCGGACGACAAGGTGCACCCGTGCGCGTATTTTTCTCACCGTTTATCTCCCGCTGAACGCAACTATGATATTGGTAATAGAGAGCTGCTGGCAGTCAAGCTTGCCTTGGAGGAGTGGCGTCATTGGTTAGAAGGTTCGGGGGTTCCTTTTATCGTCTGGACTGATCATAAGAATCTTGAGTACATCAAGTCCGCCAAACGTTTGAAC
Organism: Oxygymnocypris stewartii; assembly: GCA_003573665.1. NCBI lineage: Eukaryota > Metazoa > Chordata > Actinopteri > Cypriniformes > Cyprinidae > Oxygymnocypris > Oxygymnocypris stewartii. The sequence goes on from QVTF01020812.1 coordinate 3,147,218, forward strand.
TCTAGGCAGGCCCGGTGGGCTTTATTTTTCGGTCGTTTCGATTTTTCTATTTCTTATCGGCCAGGTTCCAAGAACATCAAGCCCGATGCACTGTCCCGTATTTTCGACCATTCTGATCGCCCGTCTTTTTCCGAGCCCATTGTGCCACAGAAAATTTTTGTTTCTGCGGTCACTTGGGAGATTGAGTCGAAGGTCCGCACGGCCTCGCAAGGGGTAACGCCTCCGTCCGGATGCCCACCGGGTCGTTTGTTTGTGCCAGAGACTTTACGGTCCGATGTCATTCGATGGAGTCATTGTTCCAAGGTGGCTTGTCATCCTGGGGTGAGTCGTACCATGTTTCTTACTAAACAACGGTTCTGGTGGCCGTCTATGGCTCGCGACATACGATGTTTTGTTTTGGCTTGCTCTGTTTGTGCCGTTTCTAAGACTTCTAATCGACCCTCTGCTGGACTCCTTCAGCCGCTGTCAGTGCCGTCGAGACCCTGGTCCCACATTTCGCTAGATTTCGTCACAGGTCTCCCAGCCTCAAGTGGGAACACGGTGGTTTTGACCGTGGTGGACCGGTTCTCGAAGGCTGCCCATTTCATCCCTCTCCCTAAATTACCGTCTGCCAGAGAGACAGCGGTTGCTGTCATTGACCACGTTTTTCGCATTCATGGTCTCCCGACAGACGTGGTCTCTGACAGGGGGCCTCAGTTTGTCTCTAAATTTTGGAGTGAGTTTTGCCGTTTGCTAGGGGCGACTGTTAGTCTTTCTTCTGGGTATCATCCCCAGAGTAATGGTCAGACAGAGAGAGCCAACCAGGACTTAGAACGTATGTTGCGATGTGTGGCCTCCCAGAATCCGTCCTCTTGGAGCCAGCAGCTCTCATGGGTTGAGTACGCACATAACTCATTACCAGTATCTGGTACGGGCCTGTCTCCGTTTGAGGGTAGCTTAGGGTACCAGCCACCAATCTTTTCCAGTCTGGAATCCGAAGTCGCGGTCCCCTCTGCTCACGCATTTGTCCAGAGGTGTCGACGCACCTGGAGCAGGGCCAGACAGACCCTCCTCCAGGTGGGGGCACGCACCAAGGCCAAGGCTGATCGCCACCGGTCAAGGCCTCCCGTCTATGTCGTCGGTCAAAAAGTGTGGCTTTCATCTAAGAACATTCCTCTCCGTACCGTTTGTAACAAACTTGCTCCTAAATTCATTGGCCCGTTTACCGTCACCAAGATCATTAGTCCGGTGGCGGTCCGCCTCAAACTTCCTCCAGCATACAAGAGGATTCATTCCGTTTTTCATGTTTCCAAATTAAAACCTGTTTTTCATGCCCCCATTAATCCGCAGACCCCGGTTCCTCCACCGCCGCGACTCGTAGATGGGGAACCGGTTTATTCGGTTAAGCGTATTCTGGACTCTAGGCGGAGGGGACGCGGATTCCAGTACTTGGTGGACTGGGAGGGTTACGGTCCTGAGGAGAGGAGTTGGGTGCCTGCTAGAGACATATTGGATCACTCTCTTATCGATGATTACAATCGTCAGGTAAGTTCATCTGGGAACGCCAGGAGGCGTCCTTAGGGGAAGGGGTACTGTCACGGTTCATGGATCTGTGTGCTCATTCTGTGTTCGTCTATGTTGTGGACCCGCTCGTTGTGCTTGTCAGCGTTGCCTAGTTACCGTGCACCTGACTAGGTAATCAGAACGGTGACAGGTGTAGCTCGTCTGCACTGCCTATATCTGGCTGGCGTTTCTGTGGTGCGTTGTCAGATCGTTTTTACTGTTGTGGTGTACTTATTCTCTGTGTCAGTCTTCCAGGTCCTGAAGCTGTTCTCGCCTGGTCGCGATTCAGTAGATCTCTGCCCGAGCTGGAGACTCTGCACTGCCGGGTTTACTGCACCTGCACTGCCGATGATATCTGCACCTCCACTGTGTTTGGAGTCTGCACCTGCACTGCCAGCTTATCTCACCTCCACTGTGTTTTGGAGTTGTCTAATAAAGACTATCTGTTTTTCACTCGCAATTGGATCTCGAGCTTTCTGTACCGTGACATAAATATAGTGCATCCAGCAACATTATTACACCACTGCAATTCAACAGTGTCAAAGGTAAAGTGACTTCATATTTGACTGTAATAATATTCAATGCAATATTAGGCTCATAAAGCCTAACCTAATATTGGTTCTTCTATAATTACAAATGGACTTCAGGGGAAAAAATTTAAATGCTACAAACGTGTTGAACACAGCACTTTGAAAGTAAGATAAAGCCATTCCAGACATAAGAAACAAAACAGCTGCAACTGTGCCATTCAGCTGCTGACATCTAACAGACTAAGACCAGACAAGTGTCTCGCACCCTTGGCAGAAGAAGCCATGCACTGTCTCACAAACACATACACGCTTTCACACACATCCCAGGGAGGCTGGCCTGAATGCTTCGGGTTCGACTGACTAATCGGTGGCATTGTGACATTAACACCACAGCTAGGAAACGCTATTGTTTATGTCTGAATTCCTTTCAGACACATCAAAAAGAAGGAAGTCTTTCCTTTTAGGAAGTCAAAAAGAACTAAACAGAAAATCTCATTTTTCCATAATGTAAATAATTCCCAATGCACATGAAAAACACACTCGTAATGATTTTCCCTTGAAAGAGCCATCAATAAAAACCCTGATAAGAATATAATGTGTGCCAATTAATCAATTAACCCTCTAAGCCACTTCATCAATTCCCTGTGTCACTTACTGTTCAGTCACATTCAGTTCTGCTTCAGCACTAGGTGGAAATACTAACGGCAGGTTGTTGTTCAAAGCAACATCCATTCCAGCGAGCATTAAATTAATGCATTAGGACCTGCTTTTGAACATGTAGTCTGAGCCGAGGAGAGGCGCTCAGCATATAGGGGCTGTAAACTCAGCGATAAATATTCTCCAGCAGAGACAGTCTGGCCTGACGCTGTGAAAGCAATAAAATGCTCTTTACAATCTGCAGTAAAATTCAAACAGCATGGCCCGGCACAAATATCATTCTACCAGCTCATTTGTGAATCAGTGCCAAGTTTGTTTTCCACCACACCTTTGCCAGGCTGTTTTCACTTCACTCTGAGCAAAGAATTATGCCATTTTGTTTAAGTTAGCTACACAAGCTCTAGCTCAAATTTAGCTTACTTACCAAAACTGAGCTAAAGTTGGCACATTTTACATTTACCAAATGAAACAGCTGAATTACATAATTGTAGTACCATCAGCCTCTTCATTTAGCAAAAAAAATTCATTATCATTAAAGCCTATCAAATTATGGGTACCAGAGAGATCCTCAATTTGCGACTAATAATGCCCATGCAGGCCTAATACTGACATCAAAAAACATGAATATGGAACTTCCTCTTGTTCCCTTTCAAAGCACTTAATTGTCAAAAAACGGAAACGAGTGGCGGTAGAGGAGTGAATGGACCAGAACGCTGAAACATTGCTCGTTTTCTCACAAGAGCTTGTTAAACAGCAATACATACACATACTCAATTATGACATTTCCCTAATTTTGCATAAGATTGGTGGTCTGGATGTGAGTTATAGTTGCTTCGTGTCAGAATATCTCTCGCTCTAGAACTGGGGTGAAACACTTAGGGTTGAAAACAAGCAGTCAACGTTAAAACACTGCAGACACAGCTCCAGACACACTCTTAAGAACATGTTTGAGCCAATAATGTTACATCGGATGTGTGGCTTAATGCAACACAATGATATTGTGTCCCTGTCCTGTTAATGCATTTGCATACTTTTTTATGATACTTGCCTTGCATAATGAGCTACTAAAATCATCACATTTTAATTTACTTAAATTGACATTTTAGATGCACTATGGAAGTTCCCTATCAGTCAGTCACGTTCGACGTAACGTCAGAGTGACTGACTAATGGGATCTCGCCGGAGAGCCCAATCACCTTCGAGTGTTAACAAAACAAGCCAATGGCGGTTGGCGTGCGTGTTTCGCCACGCGCACTCCGCCCCGCGGTGCGGGTATAAAAGGAGAGCGCGTGCAAACGCACATCAGCTTTTCGCTTTGGAGCCGAGCCTGCAAATCTCCAGAGTGTCTGCAAGCAGTCAGCGTTGGTGTTACGGCGCGTCAGCGGAGGTTGCTGTCCAGTGCTGCAATCTTTCTAAAAATAGAAATCGGCAGTTACGCTGCTACCTCCCCTCTGCGCCTTTCAGCGTTTCCTAAAAGAGAATTTCAGAGCAAAAGAGAGCTCCACGAGCGACGGGCGTCTTTTTAAAGATGGCTTCCCGCTCGTGCATTTCTGGATGTGGTCGTTTTCTGACTTCATCTGATGGTCACGATCGCTGCCCCTCGTGCTTGGGCTTTAAGCATGCTGAGGCAGCGCTCGTGGATGAGTCATGTTCTCACTGCGGGAACATGACCATGGCGATGTTGCGCTCTAGATACCTCCTCGCTAGATGTGGGGGTATCCCCCTTGCTCTGCCCCGTTCTAGTTCCTCCGGCCGGAGGACTACTTCGGCTCAGGGCCAGGGTGATTTGAGGGTTACAGTGAGAGCTTCCCCGTCGAGTACGTCTCCGCGGGCCTCTCACTCCTCGAGCACATCGCACCGTCTGGGGTTCCCGGATGAGTATGCGGGGTCCTCGGACAGGGCGGGGCCCAGCATCTCATTCGGTGCCCCAGCAGATGACGGGATATCGATCACTGCATCGGGGGATGAGCTAGGTTCTGGAGAGGACGATTTGGCTGCGCTGCCTCCGTCAGGAAGAGTAGCGTTGCCCGAGTCAGATCCAGAACTGACCGCTATGCTTTCCCGGGCCGCTGAGAGCATCGGGCTGCACTATAGGCGTCCGCCTTCTCCCGAGCGCTCAAGGCTGGATGATTGGTTCCTGGGGGCGCAGGCCGAACGTCGGCAACCGCCCCCGGTTCCTTTCTTCCCGGAAGTGCATGAGGAGGTGACTAGGTCGTGGAAGGCGCCTTTTTCTGCCCGAAACAGGCCTAGTACCTCCTCCGTCCTCACCACCCTCGATGGTGGAGCGGCCCAAGGGTATGTGGAGGTCCCCCCAGTCAAGCGGCTCTGCCCGCAGGGCGCTGCCGCCTGGAGGGGTAATCCACGCCTTCCGTCCAGGGCCTGTAAGTTCTCGTCCGCTCTAACGGCCAAGGCTTACAGTGCTGCTGGACAGGCCGCTTCCGCCCTGCACGCCATGGCCCTCCTGCAGGTCCACCAGGCCAAGGCGTTGAAGCAGTTACACGAGGGTGATGCTGACCCAGGAGTGTTGCAGGAACTGCGCACAGCGACGGACCTCGCACTAAGGGCGACGAAAGTCATGGCGCGGGCCCTGGGTCAGACGATGTCCACATTAGTTGTCCAGGAGCGCCACCTGTGGCTGTCCTTGGCGGATATGAGGGAGTCCGACAAGCACCGCTTCCTGGACTCCCCAATCTCCCAGGCCGGCCTATTCGGCGACGCGGTGGAGGATTTTGCCCAACAGTTCTCCGCCGCACAGAAGCAGACGGAGGCGATTCGTCACATCCTGCCCCGGCGGTCCGCTGCTGTCTCCACCCCACCGCCGGCTGCAGCCCCTCCGTCTGCTCGTCGCCGAAGGCGCCCTCCTGCTGCCTCCACCTCCGCTCCAGCTCGGCCACAACAGCAGCCTTCACAACGGCCGCAGCATGGAGCTGGCCGCAGGAAAGCGGCGCAGCCCGCCTCCGCCCCTGCCAAGCCTGTGAAGCGCCAGGGCAGGCGGCGTCCCTGGGACGGGCGACCCGGAGCCTCTGGATCCTGCTCTTCAGGAGATGGCGATAGCACTACTCCTTCCCCCGGAGGAGGGCCGGGTGGAGAATTTTTGTTCTGTTCCACCACTGGCCCCCGGGTCAGTGGCACCCAAAACTTCAAAAGAGCAGTTTCCTTTTCCTCCGGGTCCCAAGAGGGCGAGGATGGCAGTGCACAGGACCCCATCTCCACACTCCCATCCCCCTCTCTCTTCGCCAGTGGGCAGCAGGGTCCGGTCCGAGGACGCGATGCCTTCTCCCGTGCCCCCTGCCCAGCCGTGGAGCCAGGCGAGTGTCGCACCACACACTCAGACCCCACTTCGAGACGCACTGCCTTTCGAGTCGGGCCCCTGGGCTCCACTTCGCTGCCCCACCGCGGGTACGTCGATAACTCCCCTGGTCCCGCTTGTACGGTCCCTGGGGGCCTGGCTAGAGCTCCCCAGGCCGTCTCGCTGGCTCCTGAGGACCATCAGACTCGGCTACGCGATTCAGTTCGCCCGGCGTCCTCCCAAGTTCAGGGGCATTCGGTTCACCTCAGTGTTGAGCCAGGATGCCCCTGTCTTGCGTGCAGAAGTCGCGGTCCTACTGGCGAAGGACGCGATACAGCCGGTCCCTCCAGCCGAGATGAAGTCAGGGTTCTACAGCCCCTACTTCATCGTACCCAAGAAAGGCGGTGGGTTACGACCAATCTTGGACCTGCGCGTTCTGAACCGGGCCCTTCTCAAGCTCCCGTTCAGGATGTTGATGCAGAGACGCATCTTTCAATGCGTCCGTCCCTTCGATTGGTTTGCAGCGATCGACCTGAAGGACGCCTACTTCCATGTCTCATTCCTCCCTCGACACAGACCGTTTCTCCGCTCTGCGTTCGAAGGGCGAGCATACCAGTAGGCCCTCCCCTTCGGGCACCTCAGCCGGTTGGGGCTTCAGGTCAACCGGGAAAAGAGCAAACTCTCCCCTACGCAGAGGATCTCTTTTCTCGGCATGGAGTTGGACTCGGTCAACCTCACAGCACGTCTCTCAGAGGAGCATGCTCAGTCAATGCTGAGATGCCTGGAGTCTCTCCAGCGCAAGAGGGCGGTTCCACTGAAACATTTTCAGAGGCTCCTGGGGCATATGGCATCCTCAGCCGCTATCACGCCGCTCGGATTGCTTCATATGAGACCGCTTCAGCGTTGGCTTCACGACCGAGTCCCGAGATGGGCATGGCGCCACGGCACAGACCGGGTCTCACTCACCCCGTCCTGCCGTCGCACCTTCAGCCCATGGTCGGACCTTGCTTTTCTTCGGGCAGGAGTTCCCCTAGAGCAAGTATCCAGGCATGTTGTTGTTTCAACAGATGCTTCTGCCACGGGCTGGGGGGCCATGTGCAACGGGCACGCAGCCGCGGGGCTCTGGACAGGGCCCCAGCTGCAGTGGCATATCAATTGCCTCGAGTTGCTGGCAGTATGGCTTGCTCTGCGCCGCTTCAGAACGCTGCTACACGAGAAGCATATACTGGTCCGCTCGGACAACACTGCGACCGTTGCGTACATCAACCACCAAGGCGGTCTACGCTCCCGTCGCATGTCGCAACTCGCCCGCCATCTCCTCCTTTGGAGTCAGAAGCATCTGAGGTCGCTTCGCGCCGTTCATGTCCCAGGCGAGCTCAATCGTGCAGCCGACGAGCTCTCACGTCAGCACGCCCTTCCGGGAGAATGGCGACTCCACCCCGAGGTACTCCAGCTGATTTGGAGACGCTTCGGGGACGCTCAGGTAGACCTGTTTGCCTCCCCGGACACGTCCCACTGCCAGTTGTTTTTCTCCCTGTCCGAGGGGACCCTCGGTACAGATGCACTGGCATGCAGCTGGCCTCGGGGCTTACGCAAATATGCGTTTCCCCCAGTGAGCCTTCTTGCACAGACCCTGTGCAAGGTCAGGGAGGACGAGGAGCAAGTCCTCTTGGTTGCGCCTTACTGGCCCAATCGGATGTGGTTCCCAGAACTGATGCTCCTCGCGACAGCCCCTCCTTGGCAAATTCCTCTGAGGAGGGATCTACTTTCTCAGAGAGGGGGCACCCTCTGGCACCCGCGCCCAGACTTGTGGAATCTCCACGTATGGTCCTTGGACGGGACGCGGAGGTTCTAAGTGGGCTACCTCCAGCGGTAGTAAACACTATCACTTCTGCCAGGGCCCTGTCTACGAGACAAGCTTACAGGCTGAAGTGGAACCTGTTCGTCGATTGGTGTTCTCCCCGCCGGGAGGACCCCCGTAGATGCCCGATCGCAGTCGTGCTTTCTTTCCTGCAGGATGGGTTGGAGCGAAGGCTGTCTCCCTCCACCCTCAAAGTGTATGTTGCCGCTATTGCCGCACATCACGATGCAGTAGACGGTAAGTCTCTGGGGAAACACGACCTGGTCATCAGGTTCCTCAGAGGGGCAAGGAGGCTAAATCCTCCGCGCCCTCACCTGGTACCCTCTTGGGATCTCCCCTCGGTCCTGTTGGCCTTGAGGGGGGCCCCCTTTGAGCCTCTGCAGTCAGTAGAGCTTAAGTTTCTGTCTCTGAAGACAGTGCTCCTCTCGGCATTGGCCACAGTTAAGAGGGTAGGGGACCTGCAAGCATTTTCGGTCGACGATTCGTGCCTAGAATTCGGGCCGGCTGACTCTCACATTGTCCTGAGACCCCGGCCTGGATATGTGCCCAAAGTTCCCACCACGCCCTTCAGGGACCAGGTGGTGAACTTGCAAGCGCTGCCCCGGGAGGAGGCAGACCCAGCCATTGCTCTGCTCTGTCCCGTTCGTGCCTTGCGCATCTATGTGGACCACACGCAGAGCTTCAGGACCTCAGACCAGCTCTTTGTCTGCTTCGGAGGACAGCAGAAGGGAAGAGCTGTCTCCAAACAAAGACTCGCCCACTGGATAGTGGAGGCTATAGTCTTGGCCTACCAGGCCCGGCGCTTACTGTGCCCCCTTGATGTGAGAGCACACTCTACGAGAGGCGTTGCTTCCTCTTGGGCTTTGGCACGAGGCGCCTCAATAGCAGACATTTGTAAAGCTTACGGCTGGGCGACACCTAATACGTTTGCGAGGTTTTACAATCTCCGTATAGAGCCAGTGTCCTCCCATGTACTTGTCTCGGATGGCCAGTAACACTGGAACCCGCTCGGTGTCAATCACGCTTGCTGCGCCATTCCCCTCTACGGACCGGATACGTGCGCCTTGTTGCTTCTCAGTTCAGTTCCCCACGGCGAACCCTGTTGAAGTTCCTCCTGCACCCTCGGCAGTCAGGTGTGGCGGAGCACCAGACGCCAGGTCCAGTACTCGTACGTTGCCCAAGGTCAACCCCTGTGCTGGGCTAGGTGCCCGTGTGTAGTGATTCCCCTTTAGTGATCCCACATGTGTATTCTTCCACGGTACGGCTCCCCCAAGTGGAGCCCGTGTCTTCCCTGGCAGAAACCTTCTGCCCACTCTGCTGTGTAGCTACCTCACCCCAGGCGGGCTGAGTCTACCTCAGAGACTCCCGTATGTAGTACTGCCCTCGGCCAGTCCATATGTGTAATCTCCACATGATACCTCCTTATGCGGGATGTGGCTCCGTAGCGTTTCCCCCTACTTGGGGTACGCTTTCCCAGTGTTATTCTACCCACTGAGCGGAACAGCAGTGGCAGTTATCTCTGCCTAAACCCTGTCCTATCTTCCATCCCAACTGGTGTGGGGGGACTTGCCGGCTTCTGCAGAGCACTGGAGGGGGTCAGCAATAGTGGCGTTTTCCAAGGGATCCCATTAGTCAGTCACTCTGATGTTACGTCGAACGTGACTGACTGATAGGGAACGTCTCGGTTACTTGCGTAACCCCCGTTCCCTGAAGGAGGGAACGGAGACGTAACGTCAGAGTGACTGACTAATGGGATCTCGCCGGAGAGCCCAATCACCTTCGAGTGTTAACAAAACAAGCCAATGGCGGTTGGCGTGCGTGTTTCGCCACGCGCACTCCGCCCCGCGGTGCGGGTATAAAAGGAGAGCGCGTGCAAACGCACATCAGTTTTTCGCTGAGGAGCCGAGACTGTGTGCCCTGGCCGTACAGCGGTGGTACAGCAACTATGGAGACGGGACGTTACGTCTCCGTTCCCTCCTTCAGGGAACGGGGGTTACGCAAGTAACCGAGACGTTTTTTTGAATGAACAGCTGAACAATTAAAAATGAACAAGAAATAAATACTGAGAATATAAAATACATCTGAATTCAAAACTGCCCTTGCCTTACCCTGATTCACAATGGAAAGCTAATAATGATTTATCATTTGAGCTGTCGGATCGGATTTCGTGGGAAATGTCAGTTTGACATTATTCATCTTTGTATGGTCATGTCATGCAATGTTCTTATATAAATTATTAAATGCAATGTAGGATTCAAGGTTTTATTCACCACATACTCAATTATACAGAATATAATCAGTAGTGAAATGTAAGTCAGGTCAGGTCCGCTCAATGGACAGTGCAATATATGTTTTTTTTTGCATATACACAAGAGAATATACATAAATATAGGTAAAAAAATTA
>QVTF01020812.1:3162500-3197500 GCA_003573665.1 Oxygymnocypris stewartii
GCACAAAAACGCAGAAACGCCGCCAAAAATATGAAAATACAAGAAGCTTTCATAGGCAGTGAAGCAAAATGGCGACTTTAATACGAAGGAGGAGTAGGCTACAAAAAAACCCTTCGCGCTGTTGCTAAAGGAGGCACGGGGATATGTTTAGGGCAGTAATCGAGGGTGGAAGAAGTGAACGCGACGGAGAGCGGAGGGGAAGGCACAGCGTCGCGCAGTTTCGCCGCAGCCCCTCGATTCCGGTCCTTACCTCGGGATTATGCCGTGTATTTGTTTGATAGGGATATTATCTCCGCGACCGTGTACAGTAAAAGTATGGGTGCTGGGTCACGTTCGTATCCGCTGCTGCCTTTGACAGTTGTGACTACAGTCGGAAGGCAACTTGCAAACTCTCGCGTTATTATTTATGATCAGTCATTTTGATATCAGGCCAATCATTTTGGTATTTCTGCATCATAAAGCCCCTGCCTGAATGAAAGCGTTTGATGCGGCTTGACGTAATGCCGCTCGCTTATGACGAAACTGTAGCGTACAGCGGACGCGTAACATTATAATGACAAAAGATTGCTTAGTTTTTAGGGCAAGTTAATAATCTGAGTATAACCGTATCATTATGACGTCCTCTTCTTTTCGATAAAAATACATATACATGTATTTCATATGGATTTGCACATATCGATACATTATTTTAACTATATTATCTGGGTATTTGCTGTCCAGAAGACAAAAGTTGACATGACGTCCCTGTAAATATAAAGTTTAGTTTTTATTCATTTCTGTACTTGCTAAAAGCTATATTTTATCTCTGTTTACAACGTGATTCAATTCAAATGTGTAGCCTATGTGAACTTGAACGTTTTAATATTATAATTACATTTAATAACTGAACAGTTCATGACTTTGCTCAAACTCTGTCTCAAAAAAAAAATCCGTCAAAATCGCATTTGCAATACAAATTATTCATTTTTATAGTTTCTAAATAATTCTCGACTGAGATCTCGCGTTCCACAGCTACGTCACGGGGCTCAATAGAGACCCATTATCGTTGTGACTTCAAACTATGACGTAATGTGAGCTCTATTACAGCGTCCACCAGGAGGGGGAGGCAAATGACTGCCTTTCTTGAGACTCGAAATGTGGAAAAAGTGATACCCCAAAACGAGTTCCTATTTCATACTGGCTGTAAATGCCATATTTGACCAAACGTAGCCTTGAAAAGAAAGAAAGAATCAACACTAAACGCATGAAAGCCCTGTTTTATGATAACATGCTATGTTTACGAATCCTATCTATTTTAGAGCATTAGTTAATTACCTAGTAATCATTCACTATCTTATTTACCAAAAGCGTCTTCCATCGTTACTCTTTCTTCTCTCATATATGTTTCATTCTCATAAAAGTGTCCAGTAATATAGTGCAGGATAATTTGACAGTATGGTGAGTTTATGACAGATGATAACAGGTGATGAGCACTTAACACGTCTGTGGGCTGTCCCTCAAACTATCAATCTCATGACTTTAATAATGCACATGAAATATAAATCTAAACCCTATTGGCTTTTTTTCTGGAAGATGACAAGTTTTGTATGTTATTAATACATCAGTCATTTTCGAAACTCATGTCGGCCATAAATAGCACTTCAACCTCTGTGTTAGAGACTGGTGAAGGCCGCACTACTCTTACATAATGGGTAGTTCATATCATCTGGACACGTTCCCATAGCCTGTGGTAATAGTGTATGTTAGCGCTCACGCTGTATTTTTAGGCCATGAAATGAAGTAAAGCATGCTGTGTGAAGAACTGCTTCAGCTCTGAGTAACTCCTCGCTGGTGAAATCCAAGAATAACTGAAGACATGGAGGGAAATGTCTTCTTGCTGCTGAGACTGGCAATGTGTGTGTTTTTTTAGTTTGATCGAGAGCTGCTTTCACAAGAAGAGCAGTTTGCTTTGGTTCTCTTGACAATCCAGTTTGCATAGAGAGACTGTGATTCATCTATCAATGCACTTTCCAGGGGTCTTCGACTGGTTTATCCGGGGCGGACCACCATTTGTGTTTACATGCGGAAAAGAGATGTGAATGTGCAGTAAACAAAAATACAGTATTAAATACAGGTTCATATTAAATTTAATCAAAGTTTAGAAGTAGAAGTTCTCTTGAATGTGTCCCTCCCACATTACCTACATCTTTGTCTTAAAACATAAATGTTCTGCAACTTTTTTTTAAATATAGCCTACTTTTCTAAACTAGAGTATACTATACAAAAATATGTGTACAATTATTATTTTTAAAAAATAAATAAAAGTGTAAAATATGACTCTTTACACCAATAATGGTTGTTTTAATGGCTGTTAAATGTAAGCATTACTATGAAAATGCATTAATAACGTTCTCCATGCATGAATAGGCCAGACCTAAAATACAGTTATTACCATGTTATTAACCATAGTCCTTGATTAGCTCTGTTTAGTTACTTACCTTATTTCAATTCATAGAATTATTGTTTCTTATATAAATGATTTAAAATGTCATGTAATGTTAAAATATTTTAATATTATTTAATTTGTATATGAATAAATATGTATTGAGTTTAATACTATTTTATTTATTCATTTATTATTTGAAATGTAACATTATTTCAAAATGTGTTTTATTAATCATAAATGATGATTATAAAATAATATTTATATTAGGTTTTATATTAATACATTTTCTGTTCTCTTTATTTGATATTTTAGTATGATTGAAATACTTTTATAATCTGTTAATATTTTGAATTCGATTTTATTTTTATAATTCGATTTAATTTTAGTTGACGTTTTAGTAATTCCACAGTTTTTTCAATATATAGTTTTATTTATAGGTTTTGTTCAATTTTAGCTTGACTTATTTTAGTACTTAAGTTTAAGTTTTTTTTATAATTCATTTTATTTAAATTATTTATTTGATTTAAATTTATTTCCATTTTTTTATTTTGTATTTTGTTTGTCTTTAGTTAACTGTAATATCCCTAATATAAATTGTGTGTTATAAAAGTAGATAAAATACAGAATAGAAAATGTTATAAAATAGAAAATAGTTAATTCTCCAAGCTATCCCATTACCTCCCCTCTCTTTCTCTCCTTTCCCATCATATAATGCAGCTGAAATGAATGGTTATGGTTGAATGGGGATCAACAGAGCATAAATCTACTTCCAGTGGTGCTGATATACAGATTTGTGTGTTGCTGATAAAGCAGAACAGTGTCATAGATCTTGAACAGCATTAAGCAGATTTCTCAACACTTGCTAGTCAGTTTACCATCATGTGTTCACGGCCCAGTGACTGCAGCGGACAGAACGTTGTGTGTACTGTTACAGCGATGATCGATCACACAGATCTTTCATCTTAAATAGATGGAGTGTGTAACATGTGTTTTGTGGAGCACAACATGAACAGAATCCAGAGGAAAGTGCAGTCATGAATCACAATAGCAGATCAGTTCAGGGATCTCAAATGAATGCTGCTGTCACCAGCTCACTGACAGAGATTCATATGCATCCTCGGTGCGCATGACTATTCCTGTATTTGTCCCGTTACAGACGGTGTTGTGAATAATGAAAGAGAACATACCAGGAAAGCCTTGCTAAAATAGCACAGAGCGTTTGTACAAATAAAGCTAAGCTGAACCTGACTTGGCCTGGCTGGCAGACCAGCTAGACCAGTTTTAACTTGCTAAAGATTGGTTCAAACACTGCAGGAGATAATTTTACATGCCTTTTTCAGTCTCCTTAATTATTAGTACTTCAAAGACATCGATGGGTTTATGCTGCCTTCAAGTCTTCCTGTGATTTATATATTTTATTTCACTTCCTGATAAAAAAAGCACACAAAAAAAAAACAAGAAGATTTTTTTATTTTGTATTTATTTTTTGCTTAGGCAGTAAAGGATGTGCTTGGCAGTTGTTGCTTTATTTTATAAATCTTTCTTTATTATTTTATTTTACACAAAGAATGATTGGAAAAGTAGATACAAATGATCAAAAACTATTAGCCTCTATCATGATTCTCTGAAAATAAAGGCCCCAATAAAATATGAGTCTGCCAAAGCTGGATCAACGGCATGACACTCGTTTTTGTCTCAAACTATTATTTTATGTAAAAATACACCGAAAATACTATACATTTGATGGATGCAACTGAAATCAAAATATAAAGAATATGAGATCAATAAAATAAAGGAAAGCCCTTAATAATGATTATTTATGCCACTTTTATTATTTTGTAAATTTTTTTTTTTCAAATGCTTAGTTTACTGAAAATAGCTGATTGTTAATATTTGAAAACCTTTTGTTCGCCAAATAAAACGGTGTGACCAACATGCAAAAAAACAAAAAAAAGCACTGAAATGACCTTGTTTCGGTGTGATTGCCCAAAAATGTAATTATATTTCTTGTAAAAATGTAAAAATATGTTAAAACCTTTTATAATGTAAGATATGTACTTTACACTGTCATGTACTCACGATGTAACAGAAAATATACAGTATGTCATTGCTCTTTACTTTGTTTTGGTTGTCAAAGTCAAATCATATTTATTTGTGTTGTCCTTTTTAGAATAAGCAAACTGTAAAAACAAAATCATGGTGTTTTTATAGAAAAAAGCAGCTGCTGTGGTTGTCAGAATATTTCTGTAAAATTACAGCAAAAAATGTGAACATATTTACAAAACAACCTGTAATTTTTACGATTAAAACTAATTTTAAATTCAAACGTAAAACAATTATTTAAATTAAATTAAAAAGACATTTTATACAGGGAATTCTGGGGAAGCCAGTTTATATTATTATTTGTTCTTTTTCACTTCCACAAACTGTACTTTTGACAGCATTTCACAGTTAAACTTCAAGTAATGTCTAATGAATGCACATATATTACAGTTTTTCACAGCAAAGATAGCTTTAACAAGTTAACAGACTTTCAGTTGGTTTTTTGCACTTTTATAGTTTTATCATCATTTCAAAGCAACTTTGTCACTCAGATTTTAGTGCTTTAGCATAGAGTTTGGCATATATAGGCATTGTGACATAAAAATAAAACTATGACAGAAGTGATCCTCTAGATTTAAGATTAGATTCAATTTAGACGTTTCTTGAAAATGGTATAAAAATAAACCAGCATGAAATCAAAGAGTAGCCTACATACATGTGAATTAGACAAGAGTTTTCCTTTTCACTATCATTTGTCATTGACTAATGCAATCACAGCACTGCATTTGATGGCATTCATGTGCACTCATAATCATTCAGACATGAATGGAAGGCATTTCTGAGGCAGGATATTTTCTGGAGGCAGATTCGCTGCTAGTTCCGGGAATAAGACAAACTGCTCTGGACAGTGTCTCACCTCTCTAACTGCCCTCCGCACTGTCAGCTGGTTGGTTAAGCCATGTGGCGGCCAATGAGGCATAACCCTGAGCTCCAGCGCTGTCAGATACTGTCACAGAATGTCAGGGGCTGCTGCTGATATTGCGCGCATTTGTGTGTCTGTGTTCCAAACGCACAGATCATTATGCAGCTGCAATCCTCCATGTCGTGTGGTAATTGCCTCTCAAGGTGGCGGTGGAGATCGACCGCTCTTTAATGATCTGTTTGTGTGAAAGCTGCTTCCACAAGTGACACTCGGAGACACAAAGGTGTGGCGCGCGCCAGACGCACGGCTCTGATCTCTGTGGCAGAACTGCACAGTCACTCAGGACACTGGGCCGACGATTTCCCAGCAGGGGACAAAGGAACAGGTGGTGAAAGAGAGTTAAAAAGCCTGTTTGTGCTGATGGTGTTTGTGCTCATATATGGAGAAATGACCTCAGGAGGCGTTGATATTAGAGAACGAGACAAGTGGATGGCACACAAGATAATTCAGTGTCCTCGGATACCATAAAACAGCTTTCAAGTGCATTCAAATCTGATTCACTCAAGAAGTTCTTTGGATTCACAGACCTGAAGCTCTGCTCACTGGAGGAAAAGAAATACCATCTTTGGTTCTCACGTGTTGAATGTGTGAAGTTTAAAAGTTATGAGAATGATGGACTGTTATTGATTTAATTCAGAAATCACATGGGTGCATTGGCCAGGCAGTAATAATAAATACCCTAAGTGTACACCACTAAGAAAGAATCTGTAGCAAAACATAATATCCTGGCAGAAAATGCAGGGCAGCAAGCCAAATCAGTCACCGCTTCTGATGGCCAATCCGAGCCTGTCTAATTTTGTGAATAACATTACATTTTTCTGCTGGATCATAAAAAAGCAATATTAATTTTGAACTTGTAATATGTGATTTTGTGCACTGATATGAATACAAAGTGTAATGTACCAAAACATTTCTTGAAATAAATATGCAAAGAGCTCAGAGTTGTGGCCTAATGGTTAGAGAGTCGGACTCGTAATCAAAAGGTCACGGGTTCGAGTTTTAGGTCCGGCGGGGATTGTCGTTGGGGGGAGTGAATGTACAGCACTCTCTCCACCCTCAATATCACGACTGAGGTGCCCTTAGCAAGGCACTGAACCCCCAACCGCTCCCCGGGTGCCACAGCATAAATGGATGCCCACTGCTCCGGATGTGTGTTCACGGTGTGCGTGTGTGCTTGTGTGTACATTTAATTGGGTTAAATGCAGAGCTCGAATTCCGAGTAGGCTACTGGTCACCATACTTGGTCGTATGACAAGTCATTGTCACTTTCACTTCCAAATAATATGCAAATGCAAAAAGTCAGAATTGTTAAATTAAAAAAAAAAAAAAAATCAGATTTTCAAGATTCTGAGAAAAAAGTTGGATTTGCAATGTATAAACTTGTAATTTCGGGAAAAAGCTCAGAATTCCAAGAAAAAAAGGGCCAAAATTGCCAAATATACACTCAAAATTTCAATACAACAAAAAAAATCTGAATTGCAAGAAATTGCTACTCAAAGTCAGATTTGTGAAGTATGAACTCACAATAAAAAAAAGAGTGATTTATGACAGGTAAATAAGAATAAATGACAAATAAAAACTAGAAAAAAATAAAAATTGTGAGATATAATCTTGCATTTTAAAGAAAAAGTTAGAATTGCGAGATATAAACTCTCTGATCAGCTTTTTAAATTAGTTGTGGAAATGGTCTTCTATAGCTACAACATGGAAGGCTAATTCTTTAAAGAGATCAAATTTGCCAACAAATTGCTACATAGGGATTACAACAACTGTCCAATTCATCAAGCACATAAACTCCTGTTCTTACATCAGTAACTTGTGTTTCTTACAACATTTCAAAACTCACGTTTGAGGTATGAATATGTGTAATTGATTCTAAAACCCGATGAAAACTCAGAAGGGAATCCATGGCTCTGAAATGCTAATTCTGGATACAAACCGAACAGCTCTATTGAGTATTGAATTCTTTCGAGAGGCTTTAGAAGGGGTTTCAAATCCTGAAAATGAGAAGGGGAGAAATAGTGGATGCGGGCCAGATGAATGCTGCGGGAAATAAACTGGTGATTAAAGGAATGTGGAGGAGTTTTTTTTTATGCTTTCATTTAAAACCTATAGGGCTGTCTAACTAAATAGTTTTTAACACTATAAACAGGTTTCAATGCATCAATCATGTCTGAAAATGTTAAGCTAGTAGACTTACTAGCTAAAAACAAACAAAGGAACAATAGAAAATCATGTTTGAAATGAGCTAAAAGTGATATTCTTCAGAGTTTTTGACCATGGGTCTGCTGAAGTGAATCAGCTCTCTGTTGTGTGCTCAGGAGAAGCTTGAGGTATTCAGACGCACGGCTCATAGAGGTCCATGAATAAAATAGCACGGTGACTAACTTTCCTCCATCTCAGTCCGCACTGCGCCTGTGTGGGGAGATCCAGCTCAGCAGGAGCGGACAGAACACCTGTGGATGTGAGAGAGAGAGAGACAGACAGAGGAGTACTGGTCTGGTGCCGGACGGATAGATGAATCTCTGATGGTGGAACCAACTTGAAGAACTTTTTCTGTTTTGATACATCACCTTGTATGAGAATAGGCTGCATTAAAGGGATAGTTTACCCAAAAATGAAAATTCTGTCATTAATTAATCACCCTCGTGTTGTTCCAAACCCCTAAGACCTTCGTTCATCTTCGAAACTAAAATTAAGATGACCCTCCATAGACGGCAAAGCAACAGAAATGTTCCTAGACCCAGGTGCACTGTAAAAAAAGTTCTGCTGTGGTTGTCAGAATTTTACCATAAAACGTATGGTAGCAAAATAGTAGGTTTTACAGATTTAACTTAAATTAACATTTAAAAACGTATTTCATTAACTGATGTTATTGAATGAATAATTTATAAATATAGCGCTTTTATCGTGTATTGCTAATACACCCAAAGTGCTTTGCAATCATGTAGGGGGGGGGGGGGGTCTCTCCTCAACCACCACCAGTTAATACACCAACACACATGATATTGAAATAATGCAATAATCAATAATTGAACAACATTAGAAGTAACATTCAACCCTAATTTACAAAACCGGTAAGAAAAAATGAAGAAACTATTTTTTTTCAATGAAACTATTGAAACTATTGAAGAAACTATTTTTTTCACTGTAAATTATACATTCTTTTTTACTTCCAAACATTTTACATTACTGTAAAATTACATGTAATGTCCAACAGTTCTTCGTCATGTATAGTAGGGAACTTTCTGTTAAACAATTAATAGTTTTTTACTGTAGGATAATGTAGTCTTCAGTGTAGTAAGGCCATCGTTTAAATAGTCTATCTAACATCTGTAATTCAACCGTAATGTTATGACCCTACGAGGATACTTTATGTGTGCAAATAAAACAAAAAGAATGACTTAATTCAAAAAATGTTCTCTTCCGTGTCAGTTTTTGACACACGTTCACAACAGTATGATGCATGTGTGTGTATTCCTCTGAACAAGGTGCAGTTGTAAAAAAAATTTATTTGCACACAAAAAGTATTCTCGTAGCTTCATAAAATTATGATTGAACCACTGATGTCACATGGACTATTTTGTTGATGTTCTTGGTACCTTTCTGGGCCTTGATTGTGTGCGTTACTGTCTATGGAGGGTCAGAAAGCTCTCAGATTTCATAAAAAATATCTTATTTTGTGTTCTGAAGATGAACGAAGGTGTTGCGGGTTCGGAACAACATGAAGGTGAGTAATTAATGACAGAATTTTCATTCTTGGGTGAACTATCCCTTTAAGGCTTAAATCTCAACAGAAAATGGTGCTATTTGGAGCATTACTGTTGGCTTTTTTTCTTCTTTTTTTTACAAATAAGTATTTTTGGAATGTTCTCACTTTCATGCACTGAATGTTTTTCATTCCCTGAAATATTTTTAAGCAGGTGATGTATGAATAAACAAAACAAATTAAATATATATATATATACAGCATCTAACAGAAGTGAGTACACCATTCACATTTTTGTAAATATTTCATGTGACAACTCTGAAGAAATAACACTTTCCTACAATGTAAAGTAGTGAGTGTACAGCTTGTATAACAGTGTAAATTTGCTGTCCCCTCAAAATAACTCAACACACAGCCATTAATGTCTAAACCGCTGGCCATAAAATTGAGTACATCCCTAAGTGAAAATGTCCAAATTGAGTCCAGTGTCAATATTTTGTGTGGCCACCATTATTTTCCAGCATTGCCTTAATCCTCTTGGATATGGAGTTCACCAGACCTTCACAGGTTGCCTCATGAGTCCTCTTCCACTCCTCCATGATGACATCACGGAGCTGGTGGATGTTAGAGACCACTCGCTCCTCCACCTTCCGTTTGAGGATGCCCCACAGATTACCTATACTCTAAGCTTCTTCAGCAAGGCAGTGGTCGTCTTGGAGGTGTGTTTGGGGTCGTTATCATATTGAAATACTGCGCTTCGGCCCAGTCTCCAAATGGAGGGGATCATGCTCTGCTTCAGTATGTCACAGTACATGTTGGCATTCATGGTTCCCTCAATGAACTGTAGCTCCCCAGTACCAGCAGCACTCATGCAGCCCCAGACCATGACACTCCCACCACCATGCTTGACTGTAGGCAAGACACACTTGTCTTTGTATTCCTCACCTGGTTGATGCCACACACGCTTGACACCATCTGAACCAAATAAGTTTATCTTGGTCTCATCAGACCACAGGACATGGTTCCAGTAATCCATGTCCTTAGTCTGCTTGTCTTCAGCAAACTGTTTGAGGGCTTTCTTGTGCATCATCTTTAGAAGAGGCTTCCTTCTGGAATGACAGCCATGCAGACCAATTTGATGCAGTGTGCGGCATATGGTCTGAGCACTGACAGGCTGACCCCCCACCCCTTCAACCTCTGCAGCAATGCTGGCAGCACTCATACGTCTATTTCCAAAACACAACCTCTGGATATGATGCTGAGCACGTGCACTCAACTTCTTTGGTCGATCATGAAGAGGCCTGTTCTGAGTGAAACCTGTCCTGTTAAACCGCTGTATGGTCTTGGCCACCGTGCTGCAGCTCAGTTTCAGGGTCTTGGCAATCTTCTTATAGCCTACGCCATCTTTATGTAGACCAACAATTATTTTTTTCAGATCCACAGAGAGTTCTTTGACATGCGGTGCCATGTTGAACTTCCAGTGACCAGTATGAGAGAGTGAGAGTGAGTAACACCACATTTAACACACCTGCTCCCCATTCACACCTGAGACCTTGTAACACTAACGAGTCACATGACACCGAGGAGAGAAAATGGCTAATTGAGCCCAATTTGGAAATTTTCACTTAGGGGTGTACTCACTTTTGTGGCCAGCGGTTTAGACATTAATGGCTGTGTGTTGAGTTATTTTGAGGGGACAGCAAATTTACATGAGTTATACAAGCTGTACACTCACTACTTTACATTGTAGCAGAGTGTAATTTCTTCAGTGTTGTCACATGAAAAGGTTTAATAAAATATTTACAAAAATGTGAGGGGTGTACTTATTTCTGTGAGATACAGTATATATAATTATATCTTGTTCCTGAAAAAGGTATTGAATTAATGATTCAGTGACTAACAACAAGAGGACCACACGTAACCTGTAAAAATAATCAGTAAGAAAATCTTTGAACATATTCATCTTTTTGGTGAACAAATTAAAAACATTTGAGTAAATCTCTACAGTTGTGAGCCATAATATTTGAAAAAAAAGCTAAAGCAGAAATTATGTTACACTACCATTTAAAGGTTTGGAGCTCAGTAAGATTTTTCGAAATTCAAGTATAATATTAAGTAAAATTATTATAATACACAACTATAAATTCATCAAATGTAACAGCAGACACAATGCTAGAAAACATTTATATTTCAAATAAATGCTGATCTTAGCAACTTTCATAGAATCCTGAAAAAAATCCTGAAAAATTTCCACAAAAACATCAAATATCTCAACTTATATATAAATATATCTCATGTATCTTTCCATCATCGTTTCTTGAGCAGCAAATCAGCACATTAGAATGATAGAATGATTTTTTAAATTTGGGTGGTTTTTGCCATTTTTAATAAATGTTATTTACTTTACATTTACTCCATTATACCATACTTGTTTCAAACAATAGAGAAAGACAAACTTCACATATGAGAAATCCATATTTTGAAAACTTTATTCCAAAAAAAAACACGCGCATATAGCTGTCTTTGCCACACCATGTCTTGTATAATCATGTTGGTAGCAAGTCATTACATAACCAATGTTCATTTCCCTCACATCTTTGCATAACAAGATTTTAAATAAAAAGCCCATAGCATGTCAGGAGAGAAAAAATGTAATTGTGTCAGAATGCAAGAATCAGGAAACGTTCTGGAAACCCATCTATCATTACGTCACATGAATTTCAGAGAGAATTCCAGCCTGTCAGTTTCATATAAACACAGGGCCAGATTTCCGTCAACTTTGAGTAAATTGTGTAAAAGCCTTGAACAATGCTTGGTGTCACACTGAGACTCTAGCTGCTTTGTAAAAATGAGATTTTACAGTAACTCAGACTAACATTCAACCTTCCTTAAACATGCCACTGCATCACAGTGTAGTTGAGTGCTGGAGCGTTCAGGATTCATCAGCACCAATAAAGACAGTCACAATGTGGAAAGATTTATATTCTCTCCGCAAAACTCTTTTATCACACTAGAGGAAACAAACTGTCTCTCTACAGTACATACTTAACATGCCTTCTTGTGTTCTTGGAGATAACAAACCTCATTACTCAAAAGCCTAGTTCAAACAGCCAGCAACATTTCAAACATTTAAAGTTAGCTTTTGGATTTATTATGTTGGGAAACACAACGGCCATGTTCACACTGACCCAACAAACACCAACATGGTTAAACACACCGATCCAATGAAAACCAACAACTATTTGGTGTTCTCTTCAATCTGCTGCTCGCCATCACAATAGTTGACCTGGAAGAGAAAACTGACTGTACTTGAAGAGTGTTATAAATTGTGACATCTTGCAACGCAACACCAAATTGATGCAGAACGTAGAAGTGTTTGCTTGCGTAGAGTTTGTAATTGTAAGCTGATTTAAAAACAGTCTCTAACAGGTCTAGCCATGCAGACATGTGGCACTTCTTTACATTATTGCTTAGACAACTGGTACTTCTACGAGTGATCTAGACACGTACTCTAACTCCAAGAGTAAAGGTATATTCATACTCTGATATATGCTTTGTATATTAGGAGAACACCTGCTACATTGTGTGCAAGAGTTTATAAAGGACACTGAAATCGAGAATATAACTTAAGAAGGTAACAGCAGAAGCAATGTACGAAGCTCTTGAACGTCCTGAGAAGAAAAGCAAAATGATGGTTGGTTTTTAGGTGTGCACATCTGATGTTATTAACATTCAATGTTCATTTTTAAACAAATTGTCCATAATATCCAGTTTCAGATCATGAAGTCGTTGTTTTTGTCAGTGCGAACATCCCTTTAGCGTGAATGGGAAGATATTGGATAATCAAACTTCATGCCTTATTCTATATCTAATTCTCTGCAAATGAAATGATAAGTCTATCGTGAGAGGTAGGAGAGGAATTGTCTGTTCCCACACTTGTAGAAACAGGATTTCTTCAGCTTGGCATCTACCTCCATGATGAGCGAGTGATGCTGGGTTAAAAAAACAGGTCTGTCAGACATCCCAACACTAGATGAGATGAATCGCTCCTTAACATGATCTAAAATCAATGTTCATCTTCTGATTTGGAGTCAACTTCTTGAAAGTCAACGTCTTAATCCAATCTGTATGCTCACTATTGTCTGACAGAGCTCTGGTTGGTGCTCTAGGTTTTGTAGAGATAAGGTGAGACTTGAATGTTATTACTATATTACAGTTTAAGAGTCCGACTCTGTCCTTTTGAGTCCCATTCAGGTCTGCATAAAAGACGGTCCTGTCCGTTAAATTGGTGTTGAGTTAACAGTCCACAGCTCCACCGCCAGGCAGATTCTCTCTCTCTTTCTATCTGTAGCCGCTTGGAACAAGTCCTCCCGTATCTGCCGGGAAGTCCAGAAAGCTGCCAAAAGTATAGACGAGCTATGAAATGTTGCCGAAGGAAGCTGTAAAGAGAGAAAAGAGACGAGAATGAAAAAGAGCATACATTATTCATGTGATTGCAGGAAATAGATGTGGAGAAGGGATGTGCATCACAGAACCTCTCTTGTTAGACATTTACTCACTATCTATGGATTTAGCTTCTTATCTGTTAGATCCCTCTATACCTTCATGTTCTCCCCTCTAAAGCTTGTCTTATGAGGGAGAAATTCAGAGCTTTAAAAACACTCATAAATGTGTATCATGTGCACATTTCAAATCTGAAGGCTGTTCCCAAAGGCAGCAACACTATACTGCCTTTATAGATGCCTTCCTTTGTATGCAATTCTAATTTACCATCAAACTCTATTTCATTTATGCAAAGAGGTACAGTTAAAGTTTGAACTAATTCAAATAAACTATTTTGCACAATATTTGAGTATGCAATATTTTAGGCTATGTCTTACAAGGCAAGTATGTTCTTAGTTATGCCCACTGACAGATAATAGATAAAATAGCGAAGAAAGAAACTGAGCTTTTCAAAACTCTAAATCCAAGTTAAAACCATATATTAGACATGGTTTATGGGTTCATCTTTAGGGTTCATGTCTCCTAGCATTAAATCATTGAAATTACAAAAGTTTTGAGACAGTATGCCCTAATTAAGCCTTGTTTGCTGAAATCATGTGACTTTGCCAGTCTGATAAAGTGGTGGGCCGACAATGGCAGTATATCTTAGAGAGCAGGGTGGCCGAAAGTAAATAACACATGCATAATTTATGTCATGAAATGTACAGTATATTTATTTGTCATAATATTTAATCAGAAATAATTAGAACTTGATAGAAAAAATAAATCTGTAAAAAATAAACAGATACCAACTGTAAATCTGTAATCCTACATAAAGAAGTTGTTAAATAAAAAGTAAACTCAATAACCATGCACTGAGTGATTTGGTAATTTTGTGTGCAATGGGAATAATAATAGGTATACAGCTTGTCAGTGCATGGGCAGGACCCTTTTACGCATTGCAATTTCTTGCATTCATAATTCTAGGAGTGAACCATTTATTAATTGGATGCATTAGAAGACAGCCAGGTTTTGGAAAATAGTCCAAATCTGGTTTGGATATTGTTCAATTTTAATTTTACTAGAGTGTCCTTAGAAAAATGCTTCAGAAACAAGTAATTCTTAAGATGTCAGATGTGAAGCAACCATCATTCATATGTGAAGTGCTGCGGCGACAGACCGCCCAGATGTTGGTTGAGAGTTTGAGTGGAGCTTGTCTTGCGGTAGCAATTAACATAACTCTCAAGAACATCATGGTGTGCTATATTTCTTATCTGTCACAAGCAGAGAATGTTATCTGAGAGAAATGCAAGAAGGATCTTTTCATCAAGGGCAGAAACAAAAAGGACTAGACAAAATTAGATCATATCGGAATACATTATAACTCTAGCAGCCGGCTGTCTACTGGAAACACTGCATGATTTTTTTTTTTTTGGTTATGCAATCAGTTTTTAGGGATTGTAAAAAACACTGATTGCAATTTAGAGACGTATTTATTCCTGCCCGGGCAATCAATGATAGTCTAGTTAAATCTGACCAGAAATAAT
Source organism: Oxygymnocypris stewartii (assembly GCA_003573665.1). NCBI lineage: Eukaryota > Metazoa > Chordata > Actinopteri > Cypriniformes > Cyprinidae > Oxygymnocypris > Oxygymnocypris stewartii. The sequence goes on from QVTF01020812.1 coordinate 3,177,689, forward strand.
TTATGAATATGAAAGTAAGAGTACAATGGAAGGAACAATTTACATCGCTGGACAATGGACAATCAGAGACAAACGTATTTGAGGAAAAGAACAGGTGGTGTGCTTTGTGCTGCCGTGCCATCAAATATCACCATGCCAAAGCTGGTGAAAGTCAGAATGATTGGTGAATGTGTGTCGTCTGCTGCACAGCCCCTGATGAAGACACCTGATTACTGGTGATGGTAAAGACGGCCGTCTATGAAAAACATTAAGAATGGAAAGAGTGAGACCAGAGAGGGAGGACAACCCAATTTCAGTAGAGAACAGTGTTCAAATGATCCCAAAGCTTCCATTAAGACCTGGTTTTAGGAAGAAAAAAAGTCTGAAAAGTGTTTAACCCTTGTACTGCACTAAAAATCCTTTATTTGGTGTTCCCTATCAAAAATGACTGATCTTTTAAAAAAAATAGCTTGTATATTTCACATTATGCTATATTATCGCCATATCTTGGATTCAATCTTTTTGTTTTCTTTCAATGAGCACAGGTTTCTTTTGGGATCTGATTGATTGTAGGCGAGATTATGAGGTGGGTTCACTCAAAAACTGAGGTCCATAAGCCTACAATCAGTACGTTCCAAAATTAAATACAAAACGTGTGCTAATTGAAACAAAAGAAGTTGAAAAATAAGATTTAATCCTATATTTTGTAATAATAGTTTATTGAGAAATTGGCAACACTTTATTTTAAGCTGTCCTTGTTACAAATTACATGTACTTACTATTATAATTAATATTAATTATGCATAATTACATGCAAGTAACCCTAAGCCAAACCCTAATCCTAACCCTGAACATTTAGTAAGTACATGTAGTTAATTATTATTACTCAGTACTTAAATTTATAATTACACTGTAACAGGGACACCTTAAAATAAAGTGTAACTGAGAAATGTATAAGCAATGATGCAAAAACGTTAAAATAAAATTGTATATATATATTTTTTTTAAATAAAGCAATACTTAATTAATAAATAATTTACTAATGCAAAGATATGAAGAGCTCCTTTCCAAAACGCTATAAATCCATTTTAATAGTTTTAGAGAAAAGGACATTTTTTTACCTAGACCCATACATTTTGTTAATATTCAATTTAACCTGTTAAAATGGTCTGTTGGCTCAGTCTGAACATGTTAAACAATGATTGTTAAATTAAACAACAATATTGTCGATTATAAATTCCAAGGTTTTTTTTTTTCAAAACGCTACAAATCCATCCTTTTTTTTATGTTTGTTTATGTCTTAAAACAAAAAAAGAGAACATGCAACATATGACATAAGGGACTCATACTATAAACTGGTCGCACCAGCCTTGTGTTGATGTAACCCCCCCGGGTCCGCACCATCACACCGAGCGGGTCTCGAACCCGGGTTACCGGCGCGGGAGGCGGGCGCTCTAACAAGGAACGCCAAAAGCTACAGCCTCTAGCGTCAGTCGCTAGAGCGCCTCTTTTTGAGTTCAGGGGAGTGAGGTTTACACACAGCCCTTACTGGCATACACATCTGTTACATTGACATCCCACAGTGGGTATTAACGCGCCACCTGAGAACCTTCTTTTTTTGTTGTTTTTTGTGATTTTCTTTGTCCAGTCTGCGTTTTCTACCCCCAGGTGTAGGTCTCACTGGCTCATCCAGGCCATCAAAAGTGTTATTAGAGTTTAAAGCACTCATTTTGAAGACTGAGCACAAACAAACGCTTTCAAAGCGTCGCCATGTTGGATTGCATCGAACTAATTCTGATTGGTCGAGAGGATATATCGCATTTAGGCTAAAAACAGGTTCGGCGCTTATAGCGGTTTGGAAAAGAACTGCATCTTGCAGTACATTTTAAACAAGGAAATATAGCGATTTGGCATGAAACATTGATGGAGCAGTGAATAGGTTCAGTACACAGCAAAATAGCATGACAAACTCATTTTTTTTTTTTTTGGCGTTTATCGCGTTTTGGAAAAGAGCTCATGTCTTTTAATCTGATGTGCTTCATGCTACTGTACATTGTGATTGAACAGACATTTTTAATTATGTTTTTCTTTCTAAAAATACTCACATCTGTTTCTTTCATTTTCCATGTACATAATGAATGGATATGGAAACAGGATTTGTTTTTCCCCATGGTGAACCTTGCCCTTCATCTGGAACTTTCCAGGAGCCGGACACAAAATAGGGTCTGAAATGTATAGTCAACACTAAGGGCTCAATGAAAGGAGAGGCTTGACCTTTAGAAAATGCTGATTATCAACATCAGGAGGTTAAACCATGCCTAAATACTGTTAGAAACCTTTTATTTTCTACCAGTAAAAATTAAATAAACATTATTTTTAGAACAAAATGTGTGTATATACTGTATATACATATTACAAAAATTAAATAATTACATTTTAATTATCTAATCTTTTTGATTAATATATTTATGATATCTTCTAATATCATATCTTTTGTAACATGTAGTTTTACAAATACAGTCAACACTACAGCCTGTGTAAAATATATGCTGTTCTGCAAAAACTGTCCGAATTATGTTCATTTTAAAGATTTAACAGCACATGATTCTGAAACTGCACAGGAGTTTTATTTTTGGGTGAACATTTCCTTTAAAGCTAAAAAAGAGAAAGAAACATGATGACAAATGTGCATTGAGGAGCTTGTTGTGGCAGATGTTTGGAAGGGCCTCGGGATGCTCTCCTGATGGAAACAGGCATATGGAGGAGACAAGCTGAATACGCTAGCGGATGTCTCAGGGAGTTTGTGTGGGTCGCTCTGCTCTAAATGAAGCTGAGTCTCAGAGACTTCCCGTCGGGTTCACAGCGTTAGCTACATCAATATTTAATTGGTTTGTTGAAGACTTATCATTTCTCTGAGCATCACAAATCTGTCTCGTTTAACAAAAAAATAATTTCACATTTGATATTCGGCTTGATATGTCTTTTGGTTTTTCTCAGATCTTCATTTTGTGGTATGAAATGAAACACTAAAGCCTTTCAATTTTACAACCCTTCTAAATAGCACACAAGCAAAGTGCATTACAAAGCACATTAAAAATTCATTTGTATGAATCCTATTCAGGAAAAACATCTATGCAAGATTAGTGTTTGAATACACACGTGGGAGCTCGAGTGACGTCCAAAACACGACAATGAAGCTAAAAAAAGGATGTTTCCATGCAACTGACTTGCTTTGTTAACTGGAACAAATGATTGCATTGTTTGCTATGATGAAGCAGTGGATCACAGGTTTTTCTCTTCTACTTGTGTGAGATGTTTAAGGCTATTACAGTTGGATGATTGGGTGGTAATTTGGAGAAGAGGTAATAAGGTTTGGTGTTTCAGTAGAAACAGCAATTACAGTGTTGGGAGTATCTGCCTTGCTCTCGGCTAAATTGCTTTGGTGAGGGGAAGGAAGAGGGTTCGGCGAGGGATGAAGAGGGCAGAATTACTTAGCCTTACTGGGAACCAAAAGAACAAAGCAATTTAGAAGAGTACAGAGGTAACATTGTAGAGGATAAATACCAGTAACAATTGGACTGAAAGGTCAATATACACCTCCGAATCACTCATGTGAGCATTATGAGGTTTAACAGAGACCGGATAAAAGAACAAGAGAAGTCCAGTCCAGAAATCCTCTGGTGGGTATCAAGCTGATTGTTAATAGACACGCTAAATTATTTGGCAGAAGACAGAAAGCTATTACCCTCAATGACATACTGCATATCGTAAATGACTACATTGATATATTTATACTGATAAATGAAACCATATTTGTTGGAGCAATGGTACATGAGTTGCACAAGACATAAAAGTAGCTGTTGTGTTAAAGCAGACATGGATTCATCACATAAAGAGTTGGGTCGTGTCCTGAACCCATTCCCCCATCTCTCGCTCCACTTTCCTGTTAAATCTCTATTGTACTGGTAAAGGAAAAAGGTCCCTAAATAAATCATTAAAAAAATGATCGATACATAATTTAAGAGTTTTAAAATAAACTTTTATGAGTATATGATGTACAGTCTTGGTGAGCATAACCTCCAAATCCCCCCCAAAAATGTAGCCACGTCTCTTTCACGTCATGCTTTCTATAATCAAGAAACCATGTATTATATATATAATCTAGTATTTTACTAAACAGGGCAAATTAGCACAAGAGTGCAATTCTAAAACAGCGGCTATGGGTGTGGACATTTCTGTGGGTGATTTACAAGAAATGCGCAAATTAAAGAACACAGATGCAACATCTCATTTATATATCGACCAACGCACTATATCCAAGTGCAGCGCAAATTAGCATAAGCGTAAATAAAGAAGTAAGAAATAAAAAAGCCACAGTATGTTGAAAAGAGCTGGAGGCCAAAAAATGAAGATTTGCTAGAAGTTTTGATAGACCTTGTATTCTGTGACTCCTAGTTGAGGGTTCCAAGTAGTCTTTTAATTCCTGAAGCAAATTAGAAATAACATGGCTTGGCAAACGATTTGTTCAGATAATATGTTCTTCTGGCATACAAAATAGGTGTGGAAAAAATCCTCTCACTTCTACCAAACGCTCTATGTTTTCTGTGGTGCCTTCTCCTTGCAAAAATAATTGCAGCCATTTCAAGTGCAAAATAGTTTTAGACATGCTTTTTTTGGGGCGATAAATAATGGCACAAATGTCAGTAATTTGACGAGCTCAAACGTTAGTAAAACATGTTGCGTGATTCATTCGTATACTCTTCTCCTATAAATTTTGCTTCTGAAAGGGAAACTCCTACAAATGCATATTCAATAAAGTCAGGTACAAAAATAACTGTCTAGCCTTTTCAGCATCATTCGTCTTTAGTAAAACCCGACAGTACTATTTTAACGCCAAAAGATGGTTTGCGCAAGCTGTTAGTGAAACTGACCCTTTGTCCCTTATATGGTCAGACTGGCATTCTTGTTTTTCACCCAATCAATATTTAATATTTTAATTCATGCCAACTGAATCAAATATGACAAGCTGCTATTGACGGCCTCTGTTTAGACGTCCAGCGGAAACCCTGCTGGCTGAGAGATGCGAATAAACTCAGATAAGCCGTGTCCTCCAGCCGTGCCTAACAGTCTCCAGGAGCCAGACTTAACACGCTCTGACAGGTGACGGCAACTATCAGAAACAAACTAATCTAGGTTCTAGGTTCTTTATTATTTGTCACATACACAATCATACAGGGTATAATAAGTAGTGAAATGTTAGTCAGGACAGGTCCGCTCAATGGAAAGTAAAAAAAATAAAAAAATAAAAATAAAAAACATAACAATAACATTAAAGCAATAAAACTATGAAACATAACACGAGAGAATATATATATATAAATATGGTGAGAATGAAAATAGGAACAAATAATAAAATAAAATAAGGAGTAAGATGTGCAATGAGATAAAGTGTGCAGTGCAAGAGAATGTGCAAATAGGTTGTACCGGGAATGTACACATAGCAGCAGTGTGGATGATGGGGAATAATGGATGTGTTACAGTTTATTAAATTGAGTCCTGTGGATGTTATGATCCACAGGATCATCCACAGGATCCACAGGATCAATCCACAGGATTATAACATGTTATGATGTTATAATCAGCATTGACGGCACTTTTATTTGACAGTCGTCCTCTCTCGAACACCCTTCACCTGTTTGAACCCTCACCCAGGTCCTCTGTTTGAACCTCAGGTGAGGATTTCTCCTCTGGGTGGCTCAATTAGATTCCTTTATCAAAGCACGGAGACCAGGACTTGGTGAAGTGTTAAATTGAATTTGCCCTCTAAGCTGTTGGTAGAATTCCCTGACACAGCATTTAAGTGGTCTCTAATTCCCTTTCCTTGTTAATGTGGGGTACACTGGGCTTTGACACTTGCTGAGGCGTGAGTTCTGAGGACGCGTCTGCTCCGAGGAGACCCTCACACTTTGTGTCTTCAACTATGGGTTGTCCTTTGAAACTTTAAAAGTTGTATTTAAATGAGCTTCAAAAAAAGAGAAACATAGCTTTTTGTATCCAAAAAAGACATTTATCTCAAAAGACCGATTACCTAATAACATAGCGGTACTTGAAGAGAATGATGTGTGTGTGTGTGTGTGTGTGTGTGTGTGTGTGTGTGTGTGTCTGTGTCTGTGTCTGTGTCTGTGTCTGTATGTGTGTGTGTGTGCGTGCGTGCGTGTGTGTGTGTGTGTTTGTGTGTGTGTGTCTGTGTGTGTGTGTGTGTGTGTGTGTGTGTGTGTGTGTGTTTGTGTGTGTGTGTGTGTGTGTCTGTGTCTGTGTCTGTGTCTGTGTCTGTGTCTGTGTGTGTGTGTGTGTGTGTGTGTGTGTGTGTGTGTGTGTGTGTGTGTGTGTGTCTGTGTCTGTGTCTGTGTGTGTGTGTGTGTGCGTGCGTGCGTGCGTATGTGTGTGCGTGTGTGTGTGTGTTTGTGTGTGTGTGTGTGTGTGTGTCTGTGTCTGTGTCTGTGTGTGTGTGTGTGTGTGTGTGTGTGTGTGTGTGTGTGTGTGTGTGTGTGTTTGTTTGTTTTATTATATACAACAGTGACATCTGGTTCTTAAATTGAATTGGTTGATATATTATATTATATTATATTGATGCTGATATAGCCTACAGCCATATCACACTGCTACACGTGTGATATTGCGTTTATACATTAGTTCGACGGCACAAGTGTTAAAAAAAGACACAACTACTTTAGTCTTTAAAAACCCTAATTTCTGCAGCACTACTTCCTTACTCCACAGATTCAATTCTCAGTTTGACAGTTTAACAGCTGATCCCAAGCCTCCATTACTAATTCGAAAATGTCATGTTATGACAACGATATCTCAGATAGTCCAACGTCAAATAAAAGTAAATGATAAATGAACGAGTGATTGTTACAAAAGTGTGCAACAAATACATTGAACACAGAAGCTCAGACATGTGTGACACGCTACAACAAATCTCACTGCTTCTCATGCATAACGTATGCACATTGTTATGATTTGAATGGCGGCTGAGCACCATAGACGTAGCTTGATGTTTGAGCTTGGGGGCTAAACCAAGCCAGTCGATTTGGTCAGTCAAACTTTTAAATACATTTGAGCATTTCTGTATATAAATTCACACTCCTTGTACCATTTAACTGATTTTATTATGATTGCAGAGCAGCAGCAAGCGTGTGAGGTCATGGCAACCAGATTTGCTGCGCTAGCAATAAACACGTCAAATATAATGCACTTGAAACATGTTTGCCGGCAGAATCGCAAAGTAGACTTGAAGCAAATCAACAAGTGAATTACCCATTGCTTTAAAACAGATATCTGTTAGAAATGATTCCATTTCTTATAGAAAATGGGCGATTGAGCAGATTACATTCTGAAATCTATTTCTAGGTTTTGTTCTGTGTGCATTTAATTACATTTGGATGTAAACGGTCCTTTTCCGGACATTAACAGAGAACACTGAGCTGCTACGACGGTGCATCTTGCGGATCACCTTTATGAGAGCCCCCCCCCCCCCCCCCCCAGCAATTTACGAGTGCTAAACGCCCGCTGATGCCCTGGAGCTTACATCTCTGAAAACAGACATTATCTTGATTAACAAACCACATATCTGAAGTAGAAACAAGTACATTCTCGCCTAAAAAACTCGTTAAACTACATTCCGTGAAACAAAAACAGTATTATTTATACAATTAAAGTGGATTTGGATGTGAGAACTACCACAATACAATGATGCACATGGTGAAACGGTTGGAGTGCTGCTATCACTAGAATATCGCCTGGCTGGAAAAGGCTCTCAGCCAATCAGATTCAAGAACCACTACTATTATGATTACAAATTATAATGGCTTAATATTAATTTAAAATACCAACTAAAAAAACTGTTCAGTCCAGTTAAAATAGTCTAATATAATATTGTTAAGTTGCAACATCCTATTGTAAAAGTTAGTAGCAACTCTCATTCCCAAGAAGACAGATATAATATACATTCTTTAAATATGTTTGTATTCTTTGTTTTCCACTTATGTGTCAGAAGAAAAAAAGCACATAAAAAGCACATATATATCAAATATATGATCACTTTTAGGAAAGTTATGAGGTTAAAGTTAAGAGGTTATGCTGCAAACAATCTTTGAATGAATCTCTGCCCCACATGGAAGATTCTATTCAACTGCAGCAATAACGATTAACTTAAGAGCAGGTGAGGTTGTGTGTGTTTCAGGTGTTGACCTCTCACCCCTGCTGAGCAGCTGTAGGTTACGCACTTCCTCTCTGACCTGTAGCTGTAGGACCTGCTGCAGGACTTCCTGTCTCAGCGTCTCTTGGATTATACCCATCCTCTCCAGCTTCTCTCCGTTCAACCGCAACAGGGCACGACCTGAAAAAGTGTGTGAGAGGCAGGATGAATGACAGTAAAGTCAATGCCAGCTTTGTAAAACAGCGAGACGGAACAGCAAATGATTATATCCAGAGGAAATTTGATCAGTGGTATGGAATTGGTTAATATGTGTTTAAATCCCCACAGAAGCCATCAAATTAATGTCACAAGTCTTGCCAACAGAACAAGACAACCCAAGAAAAAGTATTGCAGATGTCCTACTGCTTTCTAAATATAAAACCAGCAACCAGAGATTTAACCAGGCTTTCCCTTTGTGCTGTACAATTTTAGCTTTGCTGCTTTCAAAAACACCTCGTTTTGGCCAATATATCCTATTTGGATAATACATTTCATAGGTTATGTGAAAGAAAAAATCATTCAAGGTGGTGGATACAACGTCAACTAGAAAAAAACTAACATATTTATTTATATAGCACCTTACATATTTAAAATGCAGTTAAAAAATACAGGACATTAACAAAATACATAAGAAAAATATCAACAATAAAAAGCAACAAAAGGAATAAAACAACAAATATAAATATTTGCAAAGCTATTGTACAAAAATCTTAATGGTTTAATTAAAGAAATGATGTACACTAGCTAAAATCATAAACAAATTGTAAAAAAAAAAAAATGAAAGCAGAACTGCATATATACTGGATATGACATTTCCAAAAATATATTGATATAAGCTTTGTGGGGGGTTATAAAATTTGGCAATTGTAGTGGAGAGAAATGTTACATATAAATAAATAAAATAAAACAGTAAAATAATACCACAATTTATGTGTATGCATCTTTCAAACACTCATAGTGTCACAGATCACAATCATTTATCAATCACCAACAAAAATTTTGAAACAAAAGTTAAATACAACAAAATAAAAAAAATTACGTTTACATAACCGTTTATAATATATAAGTTTATAAGTTATGTCTAATGTAAATTGTCTAAATAAAAAAACAGCACAGATTAATTAATCAAAATTAAAATGTTACATTTTACCCAGTTTGTGTGTGCAATTTGTTTTTTTGCTTATTAATATTGGCAGCAAAGTTGCAACATGCAAAGCCTTACTGAAATCAATTGTGATTTGCATGTCTCATTTCACATCCCTTGAGAAGTGACATTTCTGAGGCTCATGGAGTCGATGCAGAGCTGTACAAATCTCTTATGAGGATCCATTTCAGTTAGAATGCTAACTCAGAAGGCAGCATTCTATGTAGGTAGTAGACAGCAAGGCAGCTTACTAGATTTGCAACAGAGTTTATTTACCTCAGCAGTCAGAGAGACCGACGGTATAAAGCCTGCATGTACATCACAGTCAGAGTCCTGTCTTTCAAAAAACATCACAAAGCAGGGGAATTTATTGTAATTTGCCCCGAATGTGCTCACTCTAATTAGATGCATAAATCATCTCATTCTCTCTTACAATATTATCATCTATCCTCATTCTCACCTGGCAAGTACACAGACACTCCCTCACAAGATCGCCACACATACTGTTTACGTAACCAGAGTCTATTTTACGCCACATTAACGGATGTGTTCCATTTCTGCACATATTGCTTTGTGTAATGATTACTAATGAAGTCGGGTTACGTAAGGCCCATTGTGTGACCTTGGATGAGTGTATTGATTTGTGTGGTGTGTGTCCAGGAACATCGGTGCTGGACAGCTATTCCCCTCTGTAAATGAAACATAATGACCTTAATAACAGTTGGCTGTGGCTATTTCTCTGATGATGTAGAGGAATTGGAGAGATAAGTGCAGTATGGTTTGGGGGTTCAGGGATTGGATGGCGATGATTACATTTTACAGATCGTTTACAGAACTTCATGAGCTGTCCCTTGAGAGAAACCAATACTTGCCTTTAATTACTTTCTCACAAGTGAGATTCGGTTACAGAAACTTCTATAATTTCAGACACGGTGAACAAAATGACTCCTCTTGATTAGTCAGTGGTTAGAGGCAGAAAGGTTGACTATCTTTCAAGTCAGCTAAAAATAGCATGACACGTAGTTTTCTTTCATTTGCTGACATATTTCCAATTTAAACTGGAAATTTGGTTAAAGGCCTATATACTGTATATATTTGGGTAACATAATGTAGGCTCATAGGATAAACATGCCTCTTTCCACCTTTTTCTGAATATGAAAGTCTTGCCCGACTGGAGCGGTGCTTTACATTTCTGGTCTCTGGTGTTTCCAGTCAAATTAACATATTTTCCGATAATGGCCGATAATATAACGTTAGACCTGTGCACATTTTATATTTAGTTATATTGAAAAAGTTTCCATTCAGTCTATCTTTTTTACCCCGTTTTAACTTTAAGCCTGGAACACGAAAGCACAAATTAGAATCCTTCATTGCGCCACTCATAAGTTACTCAGAAAAAAGGTGGATACCGAAATATTTGCAAAAATGTACCATTACATAAAATTTATTGCATTGTTTCAATCTGCAAAGAACACGTGGCAATAAAATACCAACAACTTTATTCCCTTTCTCACAAAGTATGATTACAGGGCAAATCATTGATTAATAAATAGCTATTTACGTGCAGTTTCTTGCACAGTACTATGTTATGACCTCAAAATACTCTTTATCATGGTGCATGATTTGTAAACTAACATTTTGAAGTCTGCATCACATATTAGCTCCATATGTGTGGCTTTTCTGATGAAGTAAACTTGCTCAGTAGCGCACCCGGTACAGCGTAACATTTATGAGTCTGGTGAATCACAAGTTATGATAACAGAACTTAAAACATGTAAAGGCAAGCTAAATCGCCATGGTTGCCTCAGCAAATGTGATTTTTATCTCATGTTTTCTTTTATTAAAGCTATAGGTTAGGTTTAGTATAGATACTATAGGGCTATCAAAATGACTGAAATACTCAATTTGAATTTTGTACTTAAATATGATCAATATTCGAATTATATTTGAATTTAAAAGGAATAGTTTCAGTTAGGGTAAAAAGCTTTTGGCTTCTCTCCTGAGGCTACAAGTGGGCGCATCGAGCAAAATATTACTGTGACGACTGGGGCGGGGCCGAGAGCCGTGGGAACGGAGCGAGGCCGGTGGAGTGAATGATAATGAACGACACCTGCGCCACTCACCGGTCTCGAGTCCCACGGAGGAGCTCCGGAAGGAATAAAAGGAGGAGTGACAACAGTGGAAGACGAGAGAGGACCAGGCCTGGAGTTTTACTTTGTGTTTTGTGTGCGGCAGTCGGCCGTGAGGGGCTGCCGCGTTTCATTTGTTTGTTTATTTATTTGTTATTAAATATGTTAAATGTTCGCCGGTTCCCGCCTCCTTCCTTCCTTTACACGAACTTCATTACAATTACTAATGCACGTTTATTCAAAGCAATAAAATAGCATGACCGTGTGTGAAAAAAGTGCATAATGTTTACAAATACAATAATGTTCACACGCCGAGTACTTTTTTCTTTAAAAAAAATGAGAAGCAGCAAGGCTCTCTTGTGTGAGACACGAGTGCAACGGTCATAGATGTGCAAAATATACATTCAGTGTGAACAACTTGAAACTGAATGTGCTTTTAGTGCCATTCTCTGGACACTTCACTTTGATAGCGTCGCGGAAGTTTCCAAGAAGCAAAATTATCTTAATTTGCAGAAATTTCATCACATGCAATCAGGCATGTTTTTTTCCAATGAGTCTTGGTTGTATTCAGGCCTGCCGGGCTCCAGAGCTGCAGAAACAGTGCATATTAGCTTGGACTGGTGCCATAATCAAGGATGATTATCTACACAGCAAGTGGACAATGACGCTACAATTGCGAGGCAGAGACTCGTTGATTATACCATCACAATCTCCTTGTTTTGTGTTGAGTCACACCACACAGCACGCGTTCAGTGTACAGATGGTTCGAGACATCTGTGTCCAGGTGCCCAGGGCAGGCCAGTGTAATAATCCGTCCTATTGAATGGCTGGTCTATTTTACGTCACAGTGACACAAGCTGCTTATAAAAAATGAACAGTAGGTGAAGTCTGAGTGTTTGCACACACTGACGAACCATGACTTTCTACTCTATCAAAGGCAGATGTTATTAGTACTTTAATTATTTTAGACAGTATTTTACTGGAGAAAAAATAAAGAAAGATTGGATACACCCATGAGAGTGAGATCAGTCATTCATATTTTTGGTCTGTTTTCCCATAACTTTACTTGACTTCTAATTTTTATGAGTACACTAACATACAGATGAACTCAAAACTAACAGAAACTGACTAAAAGCTTTCTTCAGGGAAAGCAATTTCAATTTTATGTGGTCTTTAATGTGCTTTACTCTACAGCAGAAGAGACCAGCTGCAAAACCGAAGCTATTTTACAGAAATACTTATGGTTAAAGAGATAAAGGGGCAGTCGGTATGAAAGGACATCTGTGTACGTGGGTGTTTGAACAATAAAGAACAAAGCCCTTAAATGGAATCGCAAGGTGAATCCCAAACAGAGATAGAAAGAGAGAGAGAACAAAAAAAGAGGCCTGAAAGCACCACACTGAAATGGCCCATCCTCAGCACATTACAGTAAACCACAGTAATTCACCAGACACCACTTTAATAAGCTGTGTCCCTTGCCTCTATATCTATAATATACAGTATAGAAATCAGAGAGCTTCAAGAGGAAATGGAAAGTGCCTTTCATTTTGGAAAAGTTCATTTTTAAAGTACATTTCAGTAAGATTGTTGAACATATCTGCATGCTATTAAATTGCATTGGCTCAAACTAAACTCATATGCTGGGATATCCTCAACTTGTGACTGCAGCTCTCTCTATTATCAAGCTGCTCATCTCCTTTATGTGATATATATGGATGTGTCACATTTGAAGAATCATGTAACACACAAAGAAACAACAAATTAATATATGCTAAATGAGAGGCTCAAAAGTTGATATCACGTCTTTTGGAGGGCATCAAACAGTTTTTATAAATGTGATTGATCTAGTGTCCATGGGACCCACCGATAGATATCATCCCAAAGTTTTAAGAAATATTTTACAAATAATCAATATAAATGTATTTTAATATATATCTATTTATTCACAGTAATAGGCAATGTCACACTGGGAAAAAACGGGGGGGGGGGGGGCTTGAAAATGACAGTAAAATACTGGTTTAACATTGCATCATATGTAACTTTACTGTAAAATACTGTCCACTTTATAGTTTTTGAAAGTATGAAAAAAATGAACTACAGTATACGGTTTGGTCAAAAAAGTAAAAGCATGACACATTACACAAATAGGCTATATTTTATTAGTTTTGGTTCTTATTTTTGTGTTACGTTTTCTGATTTAGTCTTTTTTTTTTGCATTATTTTGTGTTGTGTGTTACCATATGAATAGTTTCTATACAAATATTGCACGTTTTGTGGACAAACCACTTATTATGAACTCTAATTCATCACGAGGCTGTCTATTTTACCACCTGTATTATTACGGTGGTTATCAGTACATTTTAATGTACAAATTAGATTTTGGTAGTTCAGATAAATTGGTATATAAACATTATAACACTTATTGAAATATACTGTTATTATTTTGACACCAAATTTTTGGCAACCATAGTTGCCGTTTATTTTTTACTGTAGATTTTATAGTATAGTTTTGGGGTAGTAAAAATGCATATACTGTATAAAAACTACAATGTAGCTACACTACATTATACTGTATACATCTCTGTATAAATTACTGTAAAAATGCCAAGTCCAAACCAGGAAGGCTAAACAGAATTTCTGTGGAATTATCATATTCATTATATGAATACTGTTGTTCTCGTTTGCCAAAATCAATCCATCGAATTCAGAATAAATTGAGGACAAATTAATATTCTTCAAGCTAATGTAACAATCTTTCCAAGCTGCGCTCTCCATTCATCCATCTTCATGCTAAAAAGCATCAGTCACTGAAGTATATCCTGTGAAGCCTGATGTATAGGCTATTAAACCAATTGCTAGTGTATTTAACTACTAGGGGCTCATGGGGGATTATTGGACAGAGATGCTCAAGTGACCCAGAGCGCTGTGATGGAGCAACCTCCAGTTGCCCCTGGGGCTTTAGAGGACAGTCATGGGCCAACACTGACCCAGTTTCCAGCTCCAGGAATTCACACTTGGCTGTGGGGATTGCATTCGCTTCCCAGTCACTCACAGCAGGCTGGAAGGAACATTTAGAGCATGGGTGATGCTAATAACGCTGATAATGGAAACGTCCGTAAATAGCCAGAGGTGCTTCTTGAAGTTGATATTTGGACTATTTGGGTTTTTTTCATAAGCTGCATTGTATTTTTCATCTTGATATGGTGCTTCCATTGTGCCCAACATTTTGTAAAGCTCTCTAGTATATGTATACAGACACACACTAATTCAGTGCTTTTGAGTTCGGCCCTCCAGAGACACTTTATCCAGGATTGCTGTTTGTCTGAGGCTTTTGTGTATCACAGACAGCACAGGTGAACAGAGCAGAAATGAATTCCCTGCAGACGGGTTTAATGTGCTCCCAAATAACACCCTCAGGATAATGATGGGGTGCTGTCAAAAACAAGATGAGCTGGAGTAAAGAGGAGAAAGAAAAATGGTTTCAAACAGTTGGTCTTAAAAAGAACACTTGGTTATTTCGATTTATCTTACATTTATGATAAAAAAAACTGAAAAAAAGACTGAAAGTGGATTGAAAAGACCGGCAATATAACCTGGCAAAATTGTGATTTGCTACTAAGTCAATGACAAGGTAATAAAATAAAAAAAATATTTGTAAACATTATATGCCATAAAAGTACACAGTGCACATGCAGAATGCGAAAAAATATATTTTTTCATTTTTCTTTGCAACCTGAACTAACATTGCATTGTCAGAAAAATATAAACATTATCAGATTTTTAAGATCTTTATTTTTTACTTTTACACACAGTCATGAAGGCCTTTCCTCTCTTCTTTAATGTACTGTGGCGGGCTGAAGAATCACACGACAGGTTGCTGTGAAAACAGGTCCCCGGAGGGTGTATTTATTGAACAATAAATGAAGTGATGGTGCCAACGTGTCTGTGATGGTTCTTCTGTGCGTCGTGATCCTGTTCGCCGGCCGGCCGCGTGCAGTGGGTTCGGTGTCCTGTGCTCGTGTGGCGGGCTGATCGATCAACTGCTTTCTGGAAGGAAATAGGGACAAACATTAGTCGGCTGCCTTCTGGAGTCGTTGCTTCCTAGACTCTGTGTTGTTGAGGCTTTTGTAGCCCTCTCCTGAGCAGCCTCAGCTGGGACCGATCAGTCCGCGGTGATTGCGTGCAGGTGAATTTTCTCCGTTGCCAGGGCGACGCTGATAGGTGCCCGGGACACGTGTCACACTCCCCCCCCCCCCTAAGCGCCGTCCTGGTCCCCCGAGCGAGGGGGGAGGTGGGGGCTGGAGGAGGGAAAACCCCTGACAGACCTGCGAAAGCTGCCCACAGGCGGGAGAGTCCGTCCGCGTTGGCGTTGGCGGTCCCTGCCCGATGTCGTACGTCAAAGTGGAAGTCCTGGAGCGCCAGGAACCATCGGGTCACACGAGCGTTAGTGTCCTTCGCTCGGGCCATCCACTGTAGCGGGGCATGATCGGTGATCAGTGTGAACTTTCGGCCCAGGAGGTAGTACTTCAGCTCCAGGACTGCCCACTTGATGGCCAACGCCTCCTTCTCCACCGCGGCATACCGCTGTTCAGTGGTGGACAGCTTCCGGCTGATGTAGACCACCGGGTGTTCCTCACCGTCCTGCACCTGGGACAACACGGCTCCCACCCTGGTGTCGGATGCGTCCGTCTGCACCAAGAAGGAACTGTTGAAGTCAGGTGCGCGCAGCACTGGCTCAGACGTGAGCGCCGCCTTCACCCTGTTGAATGCCTCCTCTTCTTTGGGTCCCCACTTCACCATCTCCGGCTGTCCCTTCTTGGTCAGGTCTGTCAGGGCCGTCGCTAAGGAGGAGAAGTTAGGGATAAAGCATCTATAGTAACCAGCCAACCCCAAAAAGGCTCGTACTTGTTTCTTGGACGTGGGCCTCGGGGCCGAGAGGATCGCTGCCACCTTCATCTCCTGCGGGCGGATCAGGCCCCGGCCCACCTGGAACCCGAGATATTTTGCTTCCGGCAGGGCGAGGTGGCATTTCTTGGGGTTGGCGGTAAGCCCGGCCTGCCGCAGCTCGAGGAGTACCCTCCGGAGCCGCTCCAGGTGGTCTTCCCAGGTCTCCGAGTGGATGACAACATCATCGATGTAGGCTGCTGCGTACGTCTGATGGGGCCTCAGCAGGATGTCCATCATCCGCTGGAAGGTCGCCGGAGCCCCGTGCAGCCCGAAGGGGAGAACCCGGTATTGCCAGTGGCCACTGGGGGTGGAGAAGGCGGTCTTCTGATAATGGCACCTGCCAGTAGCCCTTGGTGAGGTTGAGCGTGGATATGAACCGGGCTCTCCCCAGCCGTTCCAGCAACTCGTCGACCCGCGGCATCGGGTATCCATCAAACTCAGAGACCTCGTTTAGGCGGCGGAAGTCGTTACAGAACCGGAGGGTACCGTCCGGTTTTGGGACCATGACTATTGGACTGGACCAGGGGCTGCGGGAGGGCTCGATGACCCCTAACTTCAACATCTCCTGAATTCCCTCCTCAACAGCGTGTCGCCGGGCCTCGGGGATCCTGTAGGGCCGCTGTCGCACAATAGTCCCTGGCGGTGTGTGGACGTCATGTTGGAGGACCCGAGTCCGCCCGGGGAGCGGGGAGAACACATCAGAGAATTGACCGACCAGATGTTGGAGCTCCGTCTTCTGGGTGGCCGACAGGTGGGGACTGATGTCGACAACCACGGGAGATACGGTGGCCAAGGCTGCCACCTGGGTTCTCGTCCCCTCCCAACGCTTCAACAGGTTGATGTGATATAGTTGAGTCTCTTTCCTTCGTCCGGGTTGGCGTACTCGATAGGTTACGGGCCCCACTTTCTCAGTGATGACGTAGGGGCCCTGCCACTTGGCCAGGAATTTGCAGGCGGCTGTGGGGACGAGAACCAAGACATAATCACCCGGTTGAAACTCCCGTGGCTGGGCCACCCGGTCGTAGTGACGACGTTGCGCTTCTTGGGCAGCGGCCAGGTGTTCCCGGACGAGTGGCATTACACGGTCTATCCTTTCCCTCATCTCCCTCACGTGCTCGATCGTGGACCGATGGGTGGCTGGCTGCTGCTCCCAGGCCTCTTTGGCGACATCGAGCAGGCCGCGGGGCTGTCGCCCGAACAGAAGTTCAAATGGAGTAAACCCGGTGGAGGCCTGGGGGACTTCCCGGATGCCGAACAGGACGTACGGCAGCATTTGGTCCCAATCCCGACGGTCGTCCGCAGCCACACGGCGGAGCATCTGCTTCAGCGTCTTATTGAACCGTTCGACCAACCCATTGGTCTGAGGGTGGTAGACGGTGGTACGGAGCTGTTTTACCTGTAGGAGGCGGCAGAGGTCAGCCATCGTCCGGGACATGAAGGGGGTGCCTTGGTCGGTCAATATCTCTCGGGGTATGCCGACCCGGCTGCACAACAGGAAAAGTTCCTGGGCGATGGCCTTGGACGTGGCTTTTCGCAGCGGGATAGCTTCAGGGTACCGGGTGGCATAATCCACGATGACCAAGATGTGCTCATGTCCCCGGGCAGACTTTGGCAGCGGCCCTACTAAATCCATCCCGATCCGCTCAAAGGGCACCCCAATAATGGGAAGTGGAATCAGTGGAGATGGGGGAGGGGTTTGTGGTGAGGTCCGCTGGCAGTCCGGGCATGCCTGGCAAAACCGCTTGACCTCCGCATCCAACCCGGGCCAGTGAAACCTGTCTCTGATGCGTTGCGCCGTGTTTTGTGCCCCTAAGTGGCCCGCCATCGGATGAGAATGGGCGAGTTCCAGAATGGTTTCGGTTTTGGAGTGGGGCACCACCAGTAGTTTTACCTCCTCCCCTCTCCGCTGGGCGACACTGTACAACAGGCCATTCTGGACGACGAAGTGAGGGGTTGGATGTGGTGGCGGCTGGACGTCCTTTCCTTCAATCACCCTCACTTGTCTCCAGCAATATTTCAGCCGATCGTCCCGAGCTGCTCCTTTGCCATCTCTCCCCCTCCCCTAACCTGCTGAAAAACGTCATAAAAAAGGTTAGAATTTTGGGAGGGGGACTCACCTCCTCTGGCGCTGTCCGACGCTAGGAGGGCGGTGTGCCGTCGGGGACCTCGGCTGTACTTTTTTTTCTTTCGGCGGTTCCCGGCAAGGCTGGCAGGCTGTGTGACTTCGACAAGCAATTCCAGAAACCCCGGCCAATCTCTCCCAAGGAGCACAGGCACCGGTAGATCCTTTACCACGCCCACTTCCAGGGGCCAGGTGCCTGGGCTCGCGGTGACCGTGATCCACCGGGTTGGTACATTCCGGGTGTCACCATGTATGCACGTGATGGGCAGGCGGGCCTTAACTCCCACCCGCGGGGGAAATATGGAGGACTGTACCAAACTCACCGCACTGCCAGAGTCAAGGAGGGCTGGATACGGTCGTCCATTTATGTATACTTGGGCCTGGGGCGCCTCTCGCGGTGGCTTCTGATGAACACAGCCTGCCAGCCAAGCACGAGTTGGCGAGCGTGGTGGTTCCGTTGGCATCGGTTCGTCCTGCGGGCCGGGAACCGCTGGCCTGTTGGCTGTGCGCTGGGTGCCCTCTGGCGGGCGTCGCTCCTGGAACACCCTCCGGGGAAATGGCGGCGCTCGCTCCCCAGCCTCTCGTCGCTGTGTCGCTTCGGCCAGCTCAATGGCTTCCACTAGGTCTCCTACGGATCGCGGGTTACGCATCCCCACTGCCTGCCGAAGGGGTCGTGGTAGTGCATGAAGGTACCGGTCCCCGACGACACGTTCTGCTACTTGGGCAGCGCTGGGGTTCCCGGCGAGCAACCAGTGTTGTGCGAGGCGGGTGAGTCCTGCAGCTTGGGCACGGGCTGACAACTGGCCGTTATATTCCCATGCTCGGAAAAGCTGGGCCGCGGCGATGGGGAACAGGCCCACGCGGGCCAGGATTTCCTTGCGGAGCTTGTCATACGAGTCCGCCTGGCTCGCTGACATCGAGAAGTAGGCCTGCTGTGGTTCCCCGGTGAGCAGCGGTGCCAGAATCCGGGCCCAATCCTCGCGTGGCCAGTCTTCCCGTGTGGCGATGGTTTCAAACATGCTCAGGTAGTGTTTGATGTCGTCGTGGGCGGTCATCTTCGGCAGGAGCTGAGCGGCGTGAACGCGGGGGTCCGGTAGTGGAACCCGCTGAGCGGTAGTGAAGCGAAGAGCGGCGACTTCACGCTCTGTTTCCCCTTGTCGAGTGGCCATATGCTCGACGATTTGCTGTTGTCTGATGCTTATCTCCGTCAGGTGTTTCAGGAGCTCGTCCA